>VZTM01015568.1:12576-37385 GCA_013400555.1 Jacana jacana | reverse complement strand
CCCCGCACCCTCTCCTCCGGCTTCAGCACCCAACCCCTCTGCCTTGTGCAGTGCCCGCCCATGCAGAGCCGGTGCCCCCGCAGCACTGGGTGGGCATCCCTCCAGCCTTCCTCCCACCCTGGCATCTGGCATCTCTGCCCTGCACAACAGGTCCTGCCTCACCAGGGCACTTCTCTTCTGCCTTCACCCTCCATCCTTGGGCAGAACCCTAGAGGACAGGTTTTGGGGGGGCTCCAACCCTCCCTTCCCTCAGGGGACATCCCTGCACATGGCAGAGCTGTTTGGGTCACTGCTCTGTCCCTGCCCAGTCCCTTAAGAGCCAGCTCCAAAATTGCTCCCCCATTTCCCATGGTTGTGGGTAGTTCCTCGAAGCCGCCAGCCCAGGCTTGGCCCCTTGCCTTGTGGCCTGGCTCTTGGCAGCAGCACTGCAGACACTGGAGCTCTGCAAACCTTAAGGCTGAATTTGCAGCGAGATCCCAGCATCTCCCGTGTCTGTGGAGAGATTCAGGTGGGGCAGAGACTGAGCACTCCATCTCTCTCACTCCGTTCCCGCAGTGTTACCCCATCTTCTTGCTACAGGGAAATGTTGGTGATTTTTAATAAAAGAAAACCTGAGCTCGTTCTGTCAGATGGCTGTTAAACAATACATGGTTTCTAAATCAAGCACTTTCCTTCTAAATACTGAATCAACTGCCTTATGTCGTACCTCAGGGGCATCTTCATTTCCCACACAAGAAATGCCTAGTCATTTTGAAGGCTGGGTTTTGTCAGGCTCTCTAGAATTCGTGATGGTAGCTCTGAGCTGCTTGCAACCTTCCTGAAGAGTCGAGGCCGCTTTCTTCAACAAATATTGTGGAAACAGGCAATATACAAAATATACAATATTTTCTGTAGTGGGTGAAAGGCTTACACGCAGTAATCTTCTTAAATAGTCGTGAGGCTCTGTGAAAAGAGGGATTCTGGGACCAGTCTGTCAACTGGGGGAAAATATAATAATGCAACTGGATTAAGCAGCACCATAATTGAAACTGCTTTAGCTACAGCCCAGCAGCTCTTTACTGCATGACCCTCGGGCTCTGCTTTAAGTGTGGCCATACTTGGGTGTCCTTTGAACAACGTGTGTATGTAGCAGATAAATCTGCAGGTAAATTCCCTGCCTGCAACCAGCTGAAAAGGATGGAAGCCTGTCCTAAAAGAGAATATTCCTATTGTTTGAGCTTTTAAAAGGTCCCTGTAGACTGCTAAATCAGAGAGATGTGTCTTTATAATAGGCTGCCCACTCAAATCTGAACCAGTATGTGGGAGCTCTCCGTTAGGGGACAGGTTGGCAGTGGTGTGGGGAGGGGGTTTCATTCGACCAGTTGTTAGAGCTGGGGTGTAGAAGAGAGGTATGGACGAGGTAACAAGGATATCCCACTTGTGAAGAGCGTTTTTCTCCATGCAGGCAGAAAGAAGGGGACTGTAGGCATGGAGGGTCCAAGCAGCAAGAGCGGGGCTGTCGCAGGGCTAGGTCACCCTGTGTCCCTCCCTCCTGTCACAGCTCCCTGGAGCAGCATCTGGCTGCATCGGAGCAGGGATTTTAATCTGTGCTGCAGCAGCACCTGTGTGTGTCCTGGGGCTTTTCAGTTGGTGCCACAACGTTCTCCTCAAACCCCTTCCCATCACCCAGTCCCACCTCAGAGGAACAGCTCCATGCTGGTTTGCTGTGGGAGACACTCGAGGCAGCACAGGTCAAGGCAGAGACCCCAAGGATGGCCTCTAAGTGTCCCCTGAGGTGGGATGTGCCCAGCTAACATGGCTAGGAGATGCCTCCTTGCCTCATTCAGGATGAGCTGGGGGTCTCTGCTCAGCAGGGCCCGTTGTGTCAGGCTCCCTGCTCCTTGGGCTGCTCCACGTCTGGTGGCTGTCCCTACGCTATGGACAGGGACACAAAGGAGGGGTGAGGGTGGGAATGAGGACAGGGACAAGACCAGGGATGGTGTGGCAGGGTAAAACTCGTTCCCTGGACCAGAGGGGCTGGAAGCTCTTACAAAGGGCTGGCAGTAGGAGGGGGTGTGGGAGAGCAGGCAGTGACGATGGCCATTGCAGGGCTTTGCAGGCAGGGCTGCGCTGTCACTTCAACGCAAACTGCTTACTCATTCCTGCTCCAGATCCTGCTCCTCTGGTGGCACAGAGGGGTGGCTGACAGCGGGAAACCATCTGCCTGAGAAGATCCCTATAGGAACAGGTTTCAGGGCTTTCAGACTGCTGCTCGGGTACCTGGATGCACGTGGGGGAAAACCAGGCTGCTTTGTTTTCCAACAAAAAGACTGAAAAAAGCTTAGTTGCCCTTTGTTCGCAAGGCAAACTGGCCTCAGACTCCTCCACACCCCCGGCAGAACTGGATGGAGCAGCCACAGCAGGGTGAAGCTGATGGGAAGGATGCTAGAAGGACGTCACCACCCAGCTGAGCACCCTGGCTGTCACCCTGTAACCACCCCCCCAAATCCCTGAGCCCCCCAGCCTGGGGCTCTGAGGCATTCTCCTGGGAAGGTGTCAGCCTTCCCCTCCTGGAGCCAGCTCCTCCCTCTCTCTTGCCCTGGCAGCACCAATTCTCCATCCACCACCCCAGATGCTCATTCCAACCCTCCCGAGGCCCCCCCAGATGCAGACTGCAGCCCTTCTCCAGGCACCAACTCCTGCCCTGCGCTGCTGCAGCGCTGGGTGCTTGTGCTTGTCCTACTGAGCCACCGCCCCTGCTTTGACCATGTTTAAACCCAAAACTTCCCTCTGCAGCAGCCTGCCTTGTCCCCCACAGGACTCCAGGTCATTCTCTCCACCCCCATCTCAGACCCTGCTGCAGATGGGAAACTGTATAAACCCATTGACCTTCAAAGCCTCCCTCCTCCACACACGCTCACAATCCATGCCCAGCTTCTCCATCCTTCTTAGCATGAGACTTCACGATCCCAAGCTCCTGGTGGGATGTGCCATCATGGATCAACTGCCCATTGCAGCTTCCCTGGCTCTGCAATGGGTAGAGCAGAAGACCCATGGGAGATGTTCCTGCTCTAAAACGTGGCGCTGAGCACCCTTGCTTTTGCAGGACACCATTGGGCAGCTGGAGGATGACCTGCGCAACACCAAAAACGAGATGGCTCGGCACCTGAGGGAGTACCAAGACCTGCTTAATGTCAAGATGGCACTTGATATTGAGATAGCTGCCTACAGGTAAGGCTGCTCTGACCCTGCTCTGCAGGGCTGCCTCCCAGGCCAGAAGCATCGCTGGCAGGTTGTGAGAGGTGATTCTGCCCCTCGACTCTGCTCTTGTGAGACCCCACGTAGCACTGTGTCCAGCTTTGGAGTCCTTAACACAGGAAGGACATGGACCTGTTGGAGCAGATCCAGCAGAGGTGCCATGAAGATGATGAGAGGGCTGGAACACCTCTGCTGTGAAAGCAGGCTGAGAGAGCTGGGGGTGTTCAGCCTGGAGAAGAGAAGGCTCCGGGGAGACCTTAGAGCAGCCTTCCAGTACCTGAAGGGGCTACAGGAGAGATGGGGAGGGACTCTTTGTCAGGGAGTGCAGTGACCAGATGAGGGGTAACGATTTTAAATTGGAAGAGGGGAGATTTAGATTAGATACCAGAAAGAAATTCTTTGCTGTGAGGGTGGTGAGAGCCTGGCCCAGGTTGCCCAGAGAAGCTGTGGCTGCCCCATCCCTGGAGGGGTTCAAGGCCAGGCTGGATGGGGCTTGGAACAACCTGGTCTGGTGGGAGGTGTCCCTGCCCAGGGCAGGGGGTTGGAACTGGATGATCTTCAAGGTCCCTTCCAACTCTGACCATTCTATGATTCTAAGCTCAACCCCCCAACTCCACCAGGCCAGGATATTTTCAAGGACCTGGAAAATATCTGGGTACACACCATGGTGTTGCTCTTCTCTTGCCAGTGCCTGCCATGCTCCTGCTGGGGAACAGCCATGGCTCCATGTCACGCCTCTGTCTACCAGCTGTGATCTGTGTCCCCCAGCCATTCCAGCAGCAGTGGTTTTTAATGGGGGACAGTTGGGGTTGGAAACTTGTCTCTTGCAAGATCAAGGTAGACACAAAAGGCAGAGTCCCTTTGGTTCAGGGTTTTATTTCCCTGGGATTTCTGGAGGGAGAGGAAGGAACTGGTCTCACGTAGCCCATGTTGCAAGTGTTCAAAGAACGTTTGATTGACCAAAGCGTGCGATTTTTGCACCAGTTTCATGGTGCAGTGTGATCTGAGCCTGTGTCCGCTGCAGGCTGTGGGGGATGGCCTGGAGCGCTTGGACTTGCTGGTAGGTCACAGCATGCCCTCAGGCTTTGCAGATGTTTCACATGAGATGTCCCCAGACTAACCTCTTGCCTTGTGATGTCCTTGCAGGAAGCTGCTGGAGGGAGAGGAGAACCTCTTCAGCGCAGGAGGCGTCGGCCTTTCAGCTCTCAATCCTCTCCCCAACCCCACTTACTCCTTCCAGCCAAGAGCTTTTAGTTCCTCTAGTCTCTCCTTTAAGGAGGAGGAGCAAGGAGAGGTTATTACAGTCACCTCTAAAATATCATCCAGACGGGCTGAGGTGATTGAGGGGACCATAACCTCTGCCAAGAAAAGGGGGAGATTAAATCTGCATGAAGGAATCTTTCGAAATGCAAAGATGTGAGGGTGAGGACCCCGTCCCTTTGTGCATTTGAAGGGGAACAGTCTCCACTCGGCCTTTCAATCGCCCCCTCCGGGCATGAAGCTGCTCTGGGCTCCTCGCAGGAAGCCCCCCCTGGGGACACCAACCCTGGGAATGGCTTCCTCGAGGGTCCGGCCACGCAGAGGCCGAGCTTGGCACACTGCTCCCTTTTAAATGGGGTGGGGGCACGGGCAGTAGATAGGTGCATGCTGGGGGGGTGTCGTGGTGGCACAGTGGGACTCGCAGCACCCACCATCCCTCCCTTGGGGACGAGGGGGAGCTGGCTGGGACCGCTGCTCACCAGGGAGGGGTGGGATGGGAGGGAAGGAGGGAAACAATTCAACTCTAACTACTTTCAAGGGTACAGACCTTCATCTACTATCCAAATCCACAAATAGCTGAACTCTCACCCACTTCTCAAGCCGTAGCCGGCCACTTTTAATCCCAGAAGCACAGGAATAGCCATACTGGACTGTCACCACAGCTGAGATCTCACCTATGAGCCACTTAAGCTTTAAAACTGCTTTCTTTTGTCCTGACAACTCTGGTTTTCAGCACCCTTAGCCAGGGCACGCGGGGTTTGCTGGCAGCAGGCGTAGGGCAGGGCACTGAGGCTTAGGAGCTGAAGGCACCACCACGCTGTGGGACCCAGGACCTCACCTGGTGTCACCTCACCTGGTGTCGAGGTCTGCAGACCCCCTTGTTCGGCTGCAGAGTCTTCACCTGAAAGCCCCGTGCTCACATCAGCACAGCACCCCAGCCAGCACCGGGAAGCCGCAGGACTCCCCACCACCAGCCCCCCCCAAAGCACCCTGGTCTCCGCTCTAACCGTTCCAACACGTGCCAAAATTTGGTGTAGGATTTACAACCATAGGTTTCCTTCAATGCCTTAAACCTGCCAGCGATCGCTTCTGCAAGAGCCGGAGGCTGCGTGTGCGCGTTGGGTGTCAGTGCCCTGGCAGGGTTGTCACCTCGGGACCCGACTGCTCCTGGGGTGGTGCCAGAGCAGCTCCTGGAACCAGCAAATCGTTTGCTCGCACTCTTTCCTCTTCTAGTGTAAGGCACAAGTTAATAATTAAAAAAAAAAAGAAAGAAATAGTTACGTGGATCAAACCGGGTTGTTCTGTCTTCTTTCCTGCTGCCTCGCCCCGGGAACACGAAATCACGGGATTAGACATCCCTTCCAGCTCCACCAGAGCTCCCCCAGTCCCACTCCCCTGCTAAAGCAGGGCTGCCCAGAGCACAGCACTCAGGACGGCATCCAGGTGGGGATGAAGGTCTCTAGAGAAGGGGACTCCACACCCTCCCTGGGCAGCCTCTGCCAGGGCTCTGACACCCTCACCCCAAAGAACTTTCTCCTCCTCTTTCAATGGAACTTCCCGTGTCCCAGCTTGTGCCCGTTGCTCCTCGTCCTGTCACTGGGAACCAGAGTCCAGCTCCACCCGCCTTCAACCCACCCTTCAGACCCTTGTGAACATGAAGGTGGTCTCCCCTCAGNTGGCCTCTTGGCCACAAGGGCACACTGCTGGCTCATGGACAGTTGACTGTCTACCAGGACCCCCAGATCCTTCTCCAAAGTGCTTTCCAGCAGGTCCACCCCTAACCTCTACTGGGCCCTGGCCCACAGCCCCTCCGGCTGCCTGCAAAGAGCTTGGTGTTGGGGTATGGCCACCAAACTCTGCCACTGGGGTTGCTGGTCCCACTGATGGCACTGGGGTACATTTGGGTTCTCCCCCAGTGCTGCCTGTCACAGTGGCCCAGCTCTGCAGAAGAGTTCATGGCTGGCTGGCCGAGAGAATGTCTCCTATGGCAGAGAGGACCCTCATTTGCCCAGAAAATGGATTCTGAGGCTCTGCTTTGCATCACACCCCTGACAGTTCGGTCCCACAAGACCTGCCATTTCTCCTTGTCCCCACCTGTGTGCTCAGGGGTCAAACCCAGGCTCCTGGTTTGCCTTCCCAGGTGAAGATCAAGTGACTTACACCGTAACAGAGGAAGAAACGAGGGTGCACTCACCTCTCATTCACACCCGGGAAAGGTGCCCATGGAGCTGGTGGGACCAGCACTGGCTTCTCCTCAGAAGGTGCCCATGGAGAGGCACATGGGACAGTAGAGAACACAGAATGAGCAGGGCAGGCTTCCACCTTGTCCTGTTGCCCGTTCCTGCCTCCTCATGGCTGCCCCAGGGACGCTGTGTGTGACAGTCACAGGCTTCTCTGCTTGTGCTGCAGGCCAGGAGCTGCACAGCCACCTCTTTCGACCCTGCCACACCAACAGCCTCGAGGACGATGCCCTGGTGAGGCTGCTGACCCCAGGGTGACACAGTGCTGGGGAGGGTGAAGCAAAGGGCACCTTTTAGGAGGCAGGGGAGGGGGCTCAGGGCACGGCTGGGGTAGCACATCAGCAGCCCCCAGCGAAACAGCACAGAGCAACTCAGGGTGCCCAGGCAGAGCCTGGGGTCATGGCAAGGAGGGTGGGTGGAAGACCTCCATAGTTAAGTCCAGGGCTCTGGCACATAAAACAAGGACCATCCAACCTCCAAACAGCCCCCAGCTCAGCTGTCACTCAGGAAATGCAAACACACAGCATTTCTCCCAAACCACAGGGGGAGTAAGTGGCAGAGGTGACCATGTCCTGTCTCCTGAACCTCAAACAGGAGCTACAGGGAGGATGAGGTGCTGTTTTGGGCAATGGTTGCTTTGGAAAGGCCACCTCCAAATGTTTCCTGGGTTTCTGGAGCTCTGCAGCATCCTGGTGCCATCTCATGGTGTAAAGCTCCAGAGGGGCAGCAGGAAGGCAAAGGACTTGGTTGTTGATGATGCACCAGAAAGGAGCAGGCTGGATTTTGGATTAACCTTATGGTGGTGACAGCCCCTCCGCTGGGCTCTGTCCCTGGGATCTTACAGGATCTGAGGTGTCAAGCTTTAATTACCCTGATAGCAACAAGTGATTGACCAACCCCACAAATGCTCTTCCAGGACTGCGGGGGTGCCAGAGCCCTTTCCAAGCAAGGGAAGAGCTCCCAAGGAGCAAGCAGGGCTGTCCCCAGCTCTGTGGCAGCCTCCCACCTACCTGTGTCCAGCCATGGGATCCCAGCACAGATGCAACCCCTGGGGATAACTTGCTCCAGGCATTTCCCAGGGCTCAGCTCATTTTGGCTGCAGGGTCAGAGAAGGGACTGCTTAAAGACTGAGACACACTGAGCCCCATCTGCCCAACTCCTGTGGGTCCCAGGTGGCTGCAACCATCAGATGGGAAAGCTGAGCTTCCCCACTGAACACCTGGTGACATGTGGCCTCTTCTTACCCCAAGGGAGGCCCATGCCCACACTCTCCTCATCTTTAGGACAAAACCAATGACAGCAGAGAGGGACAGGCCTGGCTCAGGATGTTACCAACACTGACCTCCAGCTGGATATCCATCCTGACATCCTTTTCTATCACTATCTTCTTTGGGGTGACTCCTTTCACCCACCTGCTTACACCCCTGCAAAAGGCTCCTAGAGTGGAGCACTAAGCTGGAAGAGGGGACAATACATCCTCCCTTCTGGTCCCATCTTTCTTACTGGGTTAAACACCGAGGCTGCAGGAGGGAAGGAGTGAGTCACGCTGCAGATGCTTAAAGATTTATACCTCTGCAGAACCTCGACCTCTCAGATAAGAGGCAGCAGCAGACACAGACTGCACCATCAGCTCGGGATGAAGCAGAGCACGGCCGTTGATGCTCCGTTGCCTTCATCTTTATGCTGGGGAGAACTCCATCCTCCACAGAAGGGTGCAAACTCCCATCACAGGGCTGGACAACTGGGACTTTTTCCCTGGATGAGGATGCTGGCCCATGCACCTGCACTTTGGGGTACACAGTTCTGCTCATTTCATCATCATGTAGGAAAAGCCTTGTTCCCTTCATGATCCTGGAACCAAGGGTCCTGCAACAACTGAGATGCACAACTCCTTAAAAACCAAGAGCTGCTGCATGCAGAGAAGTTTTGCTGGTGATGCTCATCCAGATGCTGGAATTCATTAAAGAGTAAGCCAAAGAAAAACAACCAAACCCAACCCAAAACTGAACCTCTTCCTTCAGCAGGAATGCAAACATCTCCTTCTCCAGACTGGGGGAGAACTCTGTCATTCAGCAAGAAGGAATCAACAGGCAGTTCATAACACAGTCTCTCCCAGTACCTCCATCCAGCTGTCTCCTTGCCAGCTCTTAGCACAGAGACTTCCTCGAGGAGAAGAGCTTCTTCCCCATGGAATGAGGCACACTGAGCTCCACTGCCAGCAGCTGAACAGATGCATCTGAACGATCAGACATCGGTGGGGTCTGACACTTCAAAGCAAGGTTTTTTTAAAATCAAAACAGCACAAGCAATGCAAACTCATCCACGCAAGTCTTCACAGGCGTACGGGAGCGAGGATCACTTGGCAAATGCAGCAGAACACACAGGCAGGGCGCTGCTTGGGGTGGGGTAAGAGAAGGCTCATCCGTCCTGTTTCATCCCAGCAGGTTCCAGCTGAACCAGAAGGGGCACAGAGGTGGGGTCTGCAATTATGGGGATGAGGGGATGCACTCCTGCAGCATGTGCAGGGGTCTTAATCCAAAACCCAGTGAAACCAGAGAGGAACCTGCAACTCTACAACAAATGATTACATCCTTCTTCAAGCAGGATCTACCACAAAGACACTCTGCTGCCCAGAACTGACCTGCTCTGTCAGAGCTTGCCTGTGTCCACCATAAAATGAAGAAGAAGCAGTGTCCATGTTGAATAGAGACATACAAAATCCCAGAATGCTGTGGGGTTGGAAGGGACCTCTGGAGATCATCTAGTCCAACCCCCTGCCAAAGCAGGGCCACCCAGAGCAGGTCCCAACAGGAACGTGTCCAGGTGGGGTTTGAATGGCTCCAGAGATGGAGTCTCCACCACCTCACTGGGCAGCCTCTGCCAGGGCTCTGACACCCTCAAAGTGTGAATCTGCACTTAATCTGCATTAAACAAAGCAAACAGACAGAAGGCAACTGACCTGGTCATCTAATGACCACAACTCAACTGTGGCTTCATGCTGTGTTTATAAGAACTCCTGACACTAGGGCTCACTGTCTCCTCTCACTGGGAACTAGCAGATCTCTACAGCAGCTCAGAACTGGGCTGCAGTACAAGCAGTATTTAATTGGGATCCGTGTTAGCCACGGCATAAGTAGGTAACCAGAAAATAAAGCCAGAATCGTTTCATTAAGTGAAGAAACAATAATGTTTGCAAAACAACAAACGGGTCCAGGCACACCTTCCCTCCCTTCCAGAGCACGGAGCTGGCTCATCTCCCACGAGGGCAGAGATGCCACCCTATAGACTGACCGTTGCTAAAGCTCTTCCATCATCATGACCAAGAGTGACTGGAGGAAAGCTGAGGTTAAAAGGAGACCTGAAGAAATTAAACAGCAGCAGAAGAGCCAAAAGAAGATTGGCAGATTTTGAAGCCAGGAGACTGATTATCCTCGTGCAGGAAACAGCAGAGCCCACAGATGAGCCTTGGCAGTAGCCAAAGGTCACCCCCTGCTGCACAGTGAGGTGCAAAGCAGAGCCCCAGGGGGGGACGGCAGGCAAAACGCCAGTGCCTTCAGGGTATGCTTTAAGGTGAAAGAAAGAGGGATGTTCAGCCAAGAAAACTAAGCTGAGAATATGCTTTCTGAAGGCAGGTGAGGAAGAGATAAAGAAAAGAGGACAAATGGGAGATAAGAGGTCACACTAAGCATTCATACCAAAACATCACAGGAAACAGATCTTCAATGCTCCTCATTAAGCCCCTGAAAGAATGAAGGAGGATGTCTTGGCCTGCTGCACTTTAGCTGGCATGTGATTTTACCCTACAGAAAATCTTTAAAGATATCCAGACACCCCTTTTTTAAAAAACACCAAAACCAAAACCAAATCTGCACAAATGAGAAGACAAAACAAAGCCACCCACACCAGAACTGACACTGACACCAACATCCGAGCCAGTGGCAGCACAGTCACCCTGAGGGTGTGTGAATCAGCAGTATCCTAGCACCTTCTATACAGCTGTTAAACCAGACACCTCCTGTAAAGGCAGGAGGATCAGAGCAGCAGAGAAAGATCTGCTTTGTAGGGGGAGTTGGGAAGAACAGCCATAAACAACGAATGAAAACAATCCAGAGGCGGCTTTGACAAAAAGATGTATATATTGAGGAAAAAAGGGATTCTGTAGCTACAGAGGATTCTCTCTGCTGTGCCTGTGCTGAAAAATCTTGGTATCTTTACTGAACTACCACTCACCAAAACCCTCATTAAAATCAGAGTCCCAGAAATTCCGTGCTCTCCCAGCTCATGATACCCCAGCTGGCTCCAGTGGAGACGCTGGTATTAAACACTACCCTTCTCCATTCAACAGCCTAATTGAAATTCATCATCTTAATTACCCCTGAGCACATCCAGCAGCTTCAGTATCAACTGCTGTAATTGAGGCTGACACAGGGAACACAGCAGGGAAACACCAGAGCTCAGTTTGAAATTGGCTAAAATAGATTTTATTTTACTGTTACAATATATAATCTCTTCTCAACACGACTCACAAAGTGTTTACAAAATAATAGCATTTTAAACACTACTTTTATACAAAGTTGAAAGGTAAAATAGGAATTTGTAGCTACAAATGTTCTTGTTACATTTTTTTTTTTAGAAGCATCACAAGAATTACTTCAAACAAGACTTCTTTGTGTTTTTTTTTCCCTTGCGGTGTCGTCTTCACAGACAAAAGGGGACGTTCTCAGCCAAGACCCGAGGAAGGATTCCTGAAAGCTTTCTTGAGACAAAGGATGCCAGTGAGCAAGTGCATTGGAGCTGACTTAGGGTGCTCTGAAAGGCTTCACAAAGGCATCTCCTCCCTTTCCCTACGCTGACCAGTGGGAAGGGAGGGAGCTTGGTGAAGGGGTGGCGGCTTTCAGGAATCCCCACGCTGATGACGGGCAGTAAGACACAAGGTACAAAGCTTTGGCCCTTAATACCATGCACAGAACAACGGAAATCTTAGGCTAGAATTTGAAGTATTACAGTTGTCACAAACCCTAGTATTTTAATATGTTAAAACTAAAAGTTACCTAATGTCCTCTGCCAATCTGGTAGTAACAGCCAAGTAGTAGATTACTCGCCCCTGGGCTGCACTACAACGCCCTAATACCCATTAGGAGAGTGGGAAAAGCTACCATTTTCACTGCTGCTAGAAAGATAGGTGCTAAAGTGAAAGGATTTAGGCTCCTGCCAGTCAAGGCAGTTGGTAGATTTCACACAACAGCAGAATCAGGCTGACAGTGATTATTGTCCATACAGCAAGCAGGTAGAAAGAGGTTGCTACCTAGGTTCTTTTTTTTTTCATGCATAGTTTAACCAGCTTACAGCCAGCTCATCTCCATTAAGACCAGAGATGCATGATCCACCACATTTGGTTTAAGCCAAACTACCAGCAAAAACATTTCCAGTGCAAACAAAATCGTTTTTCTTCGAGAAAAACAACAACTAAATTTAATGCTACTCCTTAAAAAACAATGCATCATTTTCTCCCTATTTCGGTCTGAACTTCTGAAGTTCCCCCTCCTCTCCCCAAACGGCATCTGAAGGTAAGATGATCACAGTATATTTTATTTTTTTAGGCAAATGACGGTCTCCTCCCCAGAGAAAATTATACTGCCCACTGAAGATCATCCCTGAGAGCACTGTTGTGGCTAGACACTTAGGAAGTAAGCAATATCTCACACCTTAGAGGAAAAAAAGAGGCTGTTCACCTTGTGAGAACTCCTGCTTTTAGAAAGTAAAAAACAAACAAACAATGCAGCTGCTCTGAGCATTGAGATTCCCTGAGCTGAGTGAAATTTGAAGACAGTAATTTGTAACACAAAGCATAGCAATATCTATAGCTGTACTTACAGATGCTGCCATTCTTTTGCAGTGGTACAGTCGGAGGTTAAATCACGAGCCTACAGCAGTTGGCGGTGGTTCCTTTTGCTTGCTTCCTGTCACAGGAAATACGATGGCCTTCTTTGGTGAAGCACAGCAGTGAAGAAGCTCGGTGATGTGGGATTCTTTTCTAGCAATCCTTAAGTTACAGTTAGTGGAGATACCACCAGGCCATAGTGCAGCACAAGCAAACCATCCTAGAGAAAAGGGAAGAAGGAGGAACCGGATCATCATACCCCTTTCACCTCCTACGTGAGGTGTTTCCTGGTACGGCCATCACGGCGTGGCAGAACCTCAGCGTCAATCTCATTCCCCATTTTAAACCACGGCCCCTCTGTCTGGTGGTCATGGTGAATACAAGCTTTGAAATATCAAGGCAAATAACTATATTCCCCTCTCCCTTTTGAGCTGGAGAAGCGTATGGAGAGGGAGGAGGCTGGTCTGGTACTTTGCTTTTATTTTCAAGTGATACAGGAATGATCTCATCTTCGTAACACAGGCTTTCATTTACGACTCGTGCTGCTTTCCACGTGATACTGCAGGACATAGAGAAGTAATCAAGTAGTTCTAGAAGGTGTTCCCAAAAGCTGTACTGAAAGAGTCCAGACTCCTACTACACATTGAGTAAGGAATACAGGGGATAAATAAAAAAAACCCCAAATCTATTGCTTTATTAAGTCACGTTTCTTCTCTTCCAAGACTGCTCCACCTAATAAAAAAAAGACCTTTCACCTGCGAAACAGGACACTTCCAGACTCGTTAGTGTGATGTATGTCACGTAATTCACACACAGCTGCTGAGAGGTCTAGCACTTACTCCATTCCCATCCATCCACCGGGAATCTGAGTTATTGCACTAGAGCTATTCATGTGGACAGGCCTTAATGAGAGCTTGCTTTAGAAGAGAGACCTGCAGCCACGGCAGCTGAGGTGTGACGGTGCTATGGCGACTTCAACCATATTTCACTTCTGATGTCTTTATCTACCAACACACAGGACCCAAAGACAACACACGTTGCAGAGAAGTCGCACATCACAAAAAAACCCAATAAATCTACAGTAGCAAGACTGTTGTCACTTTACAGGTTCTGTACTATAACGCAGGAATGGTGGAAAATACAACATTAGTCTAAATACAGTGTTTTGGAAGAAGGATGTTTTTAAACAGTATTTTGTTATCTATGTAAAAATGCTTTTGCCTGGTTGGCACAGCCTCAACCACCTGTAAAAGGACATCTCTCTGAGCCATTTTGCATTGGGAGAACTTTTGGAGACCAATTTCTTAATCCTCAAGGCTCAAGAGGACAGAAGGTGCTTTTCCACACGCAGTTCCACGACGTGCTTTCTCTTCCCTTAATTCCTCTCAGACAGTGCAGCTGAACACCCCTATGTTCAGTTTGGAAGATGACCTCAGCAGAAAAATAGCCTTGTTTTGCCTCTTCTGCCACAAAGCTCTTTCAGCAGAAAGCCACCCTAATTGCTGCTGTGTATAATTATTTTACTCTAAGATTAATTTCTTCATCTGGGAACTAAATGCTGCTACTGGAAAGAAAGCTACTGTTCTGGGGCAAAAAGTGTAGTATGGTATTTTCAAGGGAAAAAAGAAAGCAGAAATGCTATTGGAAGTTTCTACTGTGATGGTGAAAGAGAAGAGGTTCATAATGAATGAGAAAACGTGCTCTCTGAGCCAAGGGCTATCTCACCCCGTGGTTAACGCCCAGACAAAAGTACATGAGAAGGGAAAGTATGCAACTGCACCTATATAATTTTCCAATTCCAAAAGCCTTTCTCAGGAAGGTCCTGAGCCTTAAGTCAAGGAAGCTTCATATCAAGAGTCTTTTGACAATTTTTCTTCAGAGAAGTCATCATCTTTGTTCTTCTACTACCTTGGTCTTTTGCTTTTGAATCTACAGTCATCTGACATCCCCACTCCAGGGGAAACCAAATCCAAAAGCTTGGCATCACTGGACACAGTGATGTCAGTTGTAAGAGCAAGACTGAGGATCCAAAGAAAAGGACTAAAATGCAGAGAGAGAGAAGCAGGTTGAAACATTCTTTCATAAGAACCATCAAAACCAACCACAAGGGTCATGTTGAAATAAAAGGACAGCCCATTAAAACAGCTATAGAAGAGACTGTTCAGGCTACAGCAAATATACACAACCCCTAACCCTGCAGCAACAGGCGATACAAACAGCTTCAGAGCAACAGCAAATGCACTCCTTCAGTCTTATGAAGCTTCACTTGTCTTTCAGGGATGCTTAGAACGACAAACGAGGGCCTAGTGTAGGGCAGGTGCCAGTCAACCTTAACTTCAACGGACAGGAATGAAAGAAAAAAAATAATCTATGTTATTCCTGTGTTATTAGTGCCAACTCACCAGCTCTCCTCCATCTCCTCATAACCAAAAATCCATTGCTAACTCCTAAATCAATGCAGGAGGAGACAGACATTTTTAGCTAACTCATTTACTCAGTGCCTAGCATAAAGTGGGCTGACTGCCCTGCAATATGAAGGTGGGATCCCGATCGCCCTCGCCTCTGGGTAGGCAGGACAGGTACCACCAAGACACTTGTGATCCTCTTGGCACAGAGCCCGTTGCTCTACCTTCACAAAAGGTAGACTCACTCCTTGTGCCTGTTTGCTATTTCAACAGAGAAAACAAGAGATTCATGCTTTGTCTTTTGGAGATCCGTGGTCAAACCCAGTTTTTCCTCTGTGAACAGATTCTTGAAGGAAGTAGTACTTATGCAAGAAGAAAGTGCTACAATGCATTCTTTGGTGAATGAGTTTTCAAATGCTCCATTTGGGAGTAGGACATGAAATACCTATCTACACAGGAAATATCCCTGTTAAACCAACAGCCAAACCCACCACAATTCTTTCTGTACAAAGAGAAACTGAGAATGACTTTCCTACGATTCTATGAACTCAGTCCTGGCACAGTTTATTCTGTGATTATTCACTTTTAAACTATTGTACATTTCTATATACGTTCAGCTGCTTTCTCTAGATACTGGTTGTTCTTCAAAGGAACAAACAGAATGAGCTCCCCCTGCTTCTTACAGACCTCAAGTCAGGCTAACGCAGACATGCCCACAGGAAAAGCGAAATGAAATACAATCCCTTCCATTGAGGGAGCTGGGAGTGTTTAGTTTGAGGAAGAGGAGGCTGAGGGGAGACCTCATCACTCTCTACAACTGCTTGAAAGGACATTGTAGAGATATTGGTGCTGGTCTCTTCTCGCAGGGAATTAGCAAAAGAACAAGAGGGAATGGCTGCAAGCTGCAGCAGGGTAGGGTTAGGCTGGACATGAGGAAAGAATTCTTCCCAGCAAGAGTGGTCAGAGCCTGGACTGGGCTGCCCAGGGAGGGGGTGGAGTCCCCATTCCTGACTGTGTTTCAGAGTGGATGAGATGTGGTGTTGAGGGATCTGGTGTAGGGGAGAACTTTGTAGAGTGGGGCTGATGGTTGGACTGGATGACCCCAAGGGTCTCTTCCAACCTAAATGATTCTATGATTCTACAGCAAAACTCTCCACTGTTCTCTGCCACCCATCAGTGCACCTGACCTAAAAAAAAACCAAGTAGAAAGGCCCCTGCCTGTTACACCCAACTATAAACTTTAGAGCAGAACGGACAGACAGGAAACATCCCAGTATATACACCTTTTGATGTTACAAAAGCAGCAGCAAGTGCTGCATTTTCTACTCCCATATCCTCACAGCAGAGAGCAAAACCACTTCCAAGGCAGATGTGTGGTGCTAGAGGGTCACAGCAATTAAATCAGGTCACAGCTCTTCCTGCCTACCTCAGGAGAGACCGAAAAAGTACAAGGCATTGGGTTACAGAAAGGTGAGCCTTACAAAGAGAGCATTATGATCTGCGAGACCTCTGTGCCAGCGGCCAGAGATATAAAAGGGAGCTACTCTTTTTAGCTTTTCCCACGTGGGAGCTTATTATACCCATCAGTGGTGCAGAGCTCTGAGAAGGACAATTTCAGAGAAGTGAAAATAAGCAGCAGCTTGGATCACGTCACGTTTATGCAGCAGAGGGGAGGAAGGGAAGAAATGATACTCCCATATAGTTAACAACCAGCTTCCTTCCTCACCACCCTGATCCAACTCTTACTTACAGGCAACCTCAATGCTTGGTAACAAAATTCAGCCTCTGAAAAAAATTCTGTCAGTGTCTTTGATCTCTCCTTCCAGTAAATTCCACCAATTCTACACCGCTTTAGAAATTTAGCCAAGTTCCTTCTTTTTATATTAATTCTGTGCAGCAAATTTCCATGGTTTTGCCCTACACAGAGCTAGAAATCTTATTTCTGACTAATTAGAAAGATCCAATTAACCACCTAATTTCAGAAGCATTGAATATCTTGAGATCTGCAAGACTCATATCTGAATTTGTTTTAGCCTTCTATCAGCTACTCAGAAACAAACATGGTAATAGTTTAGATTCAAGGGCTAAAATAAGTTGCCTGTTTACTCCAATTAAAACAACCCAAACAGGTTACCATGAGGCCAGTATCAGGAACTGAACTTCCCACACCAGCTGGAAAGACCCATAATTATTGGGAACCACTAAAACCCTGGTAGCTTGCACCTACAGGAGCCTTTAATCTTCTGAGGCTCTAAGGCATCACTGCACATTGTTATTTGGTAGGAAAAAAAACCCTCCAACAACTAAAAACCTTTACAAAACCTCAAGCATTTAAGAATCATTAAGGAGGAGTAGAAGCTCCTAAAAATTTACAGTGATTATGGCACAGCAAAATAAATCCCACACAACATATGTCACACTGCACTGCACTGGATGAAACTCTGCCAGTGTAAGAGCTGCCAAAGAATGCACGTTAAAATTAACGTCTTTGCCAGAGTGAAACTTACCTTCATTCTTTAAATCACTTTTCTCAGACAAAAAGAGTAACTGCTGACATGAATGAACTTGCAAATGAAAAATGTGATTCAGTAGAGCCATTATTTTTCTCCTTTAACAGACTGTACTCATCCAAATGAAAAAAGCCATGTTTATTCCTTTAAATGACTTTGCACTGTATAAATAACTACTGAAACGATACTCTTAGCACAAAGCATCTGCAGTGAACCCCAGAAACGGGTAGATGACAATGTCACTGGCCAAGACAATCATGTCCCTCATTGAGTTTCAGGTCTTGGTGAGAAAGAAACACCATTTTTAGATGTGACCTATCCATTATTAATTTTGGATGATTATCTAAACAACATTTTCCAAGGTATTTTAATCCTAGAAATGCATCCTCCTCATTTCTGCAAATTAGTATAATGTAAGACTATAAAACATGAAGATGTCACGATTATTTCAATACCAAAAAAGAAGCAGCTGTGGAATTGCAGTATTCCTACTGGGCCTATTTGCCATCCTAAGGGGTTTCATAACAAAATGAAGAAAAATTAAGGATGAACATGATCTTTTCAAATTTCCTGGAAAAAAGTGCCAATGAAAGCACACAAGACTCGACAAAAGCAAAGATCCTTTACTGCTTGTTTGCCCAAGAGAGAAGCCTTGCTGGAATTCAGCACCAGCATACTGGTTTTGTAATAACGAGACTTGACACATCACCGGAGAACGTATCCCGAGACAACTGTTCTCTTTGGGGAGCTGCTGACTGGTACTTTGCCACTAAACATCAATCAAGCAGACCCAATTCTGACAAGAAATGAAAGACACTAAACTGCAACTAGGCAGATCCCTCTCTGACAAGAAATGACCCCAGTGCAGTTTTCCTTTAAGTGCTTCCCCAAGAGCATCTGTCATAGATGAAAAGCTTGCGTGCCAAGTCGGAAGTCTAAAAGCATGTACGTTTGACTATACACCTGGACTAAGAAATAAATCATCCCCCTGCTATTTCCTGAAGCTTTTAGTAGCAGGCTCTTCCAGCACTTTGTGCTGACTGCTGTATTTACTTACAATGCTTCTAACGTAATGAGTCCAAGTTCCTTACACCAGTGCCAGCTTCCTCTCGGTTTCCATCCCCTGCTTCCCACAGAGGGTTAGGTTACAGACTCCTTTTTTCTTTGTATTATTACATAAACAGCTAAGACATCAAGTATGGCAATTATTCCTTCTGATTGCAGAAATGGAGGTAAACACCACAAGCCTCAACGTTTTTTTCATGTCTGCCAGCACTAGTACGAGCCACCTACGTCTGCCCTGGCTGCAGGATCGCTCTTACTCAAATCGGGTACAGCTGACAACGCGCCCAAGCTACCTCAAACTCACCTCTCCACGCCTTGGCCCTGGCAGAGAAGACCTCTTGGAGCACGAAAGGGCTCAGAGGAAATCAAAATGTAAGATATTGCGTGTCAAGAGAACTGAATTTGCTATTCTAGCTCTTCTGCCATCTGCTTAGATTGCTTTCCAACTAAAATCCAAATCCTACTTCTTCCCACTGTATTAGATGAAACACGAGCTTTTCAGACTTCCAGGTTTAGCTGAACAGACACTTTACCATTCATCAGTGGTTTATACCGGTATCTTACTAAGCACTGGGCAGGCTCAGTGGTTTTGCTGCACTTCTAAAATGGTGTCATCACCCTTCCCATTACAAAGATGCCTGAAAAGATTCCCAAGGAAATAAAAAGGTTTCTTATTTCTCAGCACTTAGTACAGTAAGTTATCAACAAGAACCAGTTGGGCAGACACCGATACACTCGCACTGTGATCAGGACCAGTATAATATGCACCAAGCATATTAATAGCATTTATTACTCTGTCTTGGGTCTGTTCTTTTATGAGCAAGTTTATTCCCCTGACCCAGTCAAAAGGCTGGCTTCATTTGGGATGCTTCAGTCCTGCGATTTCTTGCAGAGATGCAATCACCAGGGAGGAAAACAAGGAATGTTAATTGAAAGTATAATTTATCACTGGGAAGACAGCAACATGTTTCAGAGTAGGAGAAAAAAAACCCAACCAAACCAGAAACTTTACATCCACAACATCATCAAACCCTCGAGAAGACTCTCAGCACACGGTATGCTTTTCAGCTCTATTTATAATATGAAAAACCCAGCATATTGCATAAGCTGGAGAGATTTTGGTGCTACCTGATCCCTTAAGGAAGAAGCCTTCTATTTAAAACAGAAAACCCGGAATAAAACCCCAGGTGCCACACGTACCTGCACTGCACTCTCTCCTATGGCTTGACGGATTTCCCTCAGTGTCTGGTAGTGTTCTAGCAGGTGATCACCACATATTATGTCCACCTGTGAAAGAACACAAACACAGTCAAGTTCAATCTACCTTTAGGCTAGCAAAATGGTACCCAAGCCCTTCAAATTTCATTAGAAGAGTTCAATTCTAGCATGTTGGACAGTAAAGACATCTCTACCTTTGTTGTCCAGATGTGTTTAGCATGCGTAGCCCTAGTGTATTGCCCTAATGCCCCCCACCACATGCCCCTCACCTGGGGCTCACTTCTGGAACAGAGAAGACAGTTTATTGTTTCACTCCCAGTTTGGTGCATCCACTGAAAAAAAGAGCTGTTAACAGCCATGATGCATTTAATGGGAATTTAAATCATGTATTAAAATGATGCCACAACCATCCAGAGTCACTGGGGATGAGTGGCTGGAGCTGCCTGGCAGAAAAGAACCTGGAGACGTTGGTCAACTGTGGGCTGAACACGAGCCACCAGTGTGCCCAGGTGGTGAAGGCCACCAGCCTCCTGACCTGTGTCAGGAACAGTGTGGTGAGCAGGACTCAGAAGGTGATCCCCTCCCTGGACTGGGCACTGGTGAGGCCTCACTGTGAGGGCTGGGTCCAGTTTTGGGCCCCTCACCACACAAAAGAAAGAAAAAAAAAAAGGACATTGAGGGGCTGGAGTGGGTCCAGAGAAGGGCAATGGAGCTGGTGAAGGGTCTGGAGAAGAAGTCCTTTGAGGAGAGGCCGAGGGAGCTGGGGGTGTTCAGCCTGGAGAAAAAGGAGGCTGAGGGGAGACCTTTTCGCTCTCTCCAACTCTCTGAAGGGAAAGGGTATCCAGGAGTGTTGGTCTCTTCTCCCAAGTCACAGGCCATGGGACAAGAGGAAACGGCCTCCTGTTGCACCAGGGGAGGTTCAGGTTGGAGATGAGGAAGGATTTTGAGAGGGAAAGGGTTGTGAAGCCTTGGCCTGGGCTGCCCAGGGCAGGGGTTGAGGCCCCATCCCTGGAGGGATTGAAAAGCCAGGTTGACACAGTGCTGAGAGACATGGGTTAGTGATGGGTTTTATCGGGGTTAAGGCTGCTGGTTGGACTCGATCTGAAAGGTCAGGAGAGATCCCTTCCAACCTAGACAGTTCTGTGACTCACTCAGCTGCAAAAAAGAGGGCAAGTTGTTTGTACCACTGACAGAAAATGAGCCATTGCTACTCATTCTTGAGTGAGAAAACACGTGAATGAGTCTGTTTAATATGACTGTTTGCAAGAAGTGTTCTGACAGAAAAGAACGTCTCACTATATGCCCCTTCACACAGTCCTCCTTCAAAATGCAATCAATACTTCTGTGATACAAGTGAAGGGCGAACTCAGCAACTATCAGCAAGGTCCTCTCCTGCAGCCAAACTGTGTCACCGATGGCTGCAATTCCAGAGGAGGCTGGAGGCCTCCAGAGGAGGCTGTGTTAAGTAACTGCTCGTGAAAACATACAGAGGTATTCTGAATTCCCTGCCCTGACTATTATGAGAAATAAGCTTCTTTATAAAGTTACAGTAAATTTAATGTGCACAGTGTAAAGCCAGTCTCTAACATTCCAAATCAGGGCAGCTAACACAGCTCTGTGTCTCTCCCAACGGCAGTGCCTCAAAGTCAAGACATTTTATATAAAGATTGATTATTTTAGATAACACAGAACTGGAGATAGTTAGAAATCAAGACTAAAGAAGTAATATTTAAAAGGAAAGCTTGTTGTCCTAAGTCAGTATCTATTTCTTCTTTAACATACTGTGCAAGTCCTCAACTGTCTTCCAAATTTCCAGAGCAAACTAACGAAGCAGCCAAGCACCCTCTACATTTATATTCTTTGCACGTATGGTTTACAACCTATTTCCCTAAATTATTCTGCCTGTGCTAATTTATCTTCAGGTTCTCCCTAATTTTGTTTTACAGCTTCTCTTTTATTAGCCATCCTGGGAAGCTGGAGTAAGACATGATTCATTAGGCTTATTCATCTCCGATGACAGATCTGACACCTCTTTCACCTCCTGCATCTTCACCAACTAACCATCAGCTTCAGTTCTGCATCCTACAATAAGAAGGTGGCAGCTCAGCACACACACTCCTTCAATCTTAAGTCACCATATGACAAAGAAATTATCAACCAGGATAGGCAAAATAATTCCTGATTTCCTCAATTCTCTAATATTTTAAAAATAAGTCTGAATGCCTTCAAGAAATCAGTCATGATTGGTGGCATAAAAATTGACTGCAGGTTTCCAGAGAATCCCAACACATTCACTGAAAAAAAATATAAATACTAGATCAGTTAAGAGCAGGGAAAAAAAGAAAAAATAGCAGCCAAAGGATCTGACTGTAGAAAAAAACAGATTTAACATTTCCTCCATACAGGCAGGATTTGCACAGAAGAGACCAGGAGATTAGAACTGGCCAAACTGGTAAACTGGATACTAGCATAGACAAAAGCACCCGGGTCAGCCTCAAAACACCTTGAGAAAGGAAGTCTATGAGATTATGGTCAGCTTTTGAGACACAGTAAGTTACCCACTAACAGTGGATCACACTCCACCTGGGAATTCCAAGGAGAAAGTAACTAATGGGGGAAAACTCAAGTTCTCTCTCAGACAATTGCAAGATTGCAAATCTGAAAGACATCCAAGCCCCAGGTCTGGCTTGGTTTTGCAAGATGAGGACCTGCAGTTGCCATTACAGATGCTTAAAACTCAAACAATTCCTTCCTCAAAAAAACCCAGTAACTCAATTAATGCAATTAATACAATCCTCTGGTCTCCTGTTGAGGATAATTGTCTTTGTTCAGAATATCACGTCACCCCCACCTGAAAGCTACAGAGACTCTCACCAAGAGGAAGCCAGCAAATGAAAATACATTACTTCCTCAGAGTGATGAATAATTTATGTCTGATTTCCTTTGCCACCATCAAAAAGGTAAGCAGCATGAATAAAGAGCCATTACTGAGGCACACAGTCAGGCTGTATCGTCTCAGACAGCTACTGCTGTATGAAAACACAGCCCTAAATCCAAAGCCAGCACTTCACCTCCACCATTTGCCTACTGGCATGAATGTCAGCTTGTTCTACCAATAACTGACAGCTTTAAGAATCATTTACACATTGCAGAACTCCTGCACCTTCCCAACTGAACAGCTGCTGAAATACACCAAAGAGCTGAGAACTGGTTGTGAGATGCATTTCCTATCAAAATGGTTGAGAAATCCAAAGTTAGGCTCTTCTGCACTGTATTCTGCTCCTTTGAATTCTTGTTTGGAGGCACAAGCCTACATTTGCCTTCACGCCTTTCCTTTCCACACATCCATCCACAGTTTCATTCTTTCTTAGCCCTTATTTGCTTCTTCACCATTCAGTTTCACTGTTACTCAGCTCCTACCTGTCTCTGCCTTCACGTCCTCCCACACTCACACATTTTCCTGTCTGTATCTTCAGTTTTATCCTTGAAACAGCAGTGAATTCCATCTGCTGAAATCTTACACAGAACTTGAGGAACGCTAGACAAATCTCAAAGTTTTATAATGAAAATTTAAACGTGTTGCAAATGAGTTGGGAGAGATGTTCCATGCTGATTCACACCACAAATATTTAATCTTTTAATCCTCACTGCATTAAAAGGCCCTGGTATTACTTGTAGACTCTAATGAACAATGGGAATGTTCCACCTGAAGCACAGGCATTACACTGATCACAGTGAACTTGTAAGTGCCACTACAAGGGCCATACCTGACAAGCAGGGTCCAGATCCATTTTTCTTCTGAGGAACTTCTCCACGTGCCCAATTGTTGCCTCCCCTGACACACGCACAAACTTCTTTTCCAAAGGCTGCAAAGAGTGAATGGGAAATTTTAAGACAATGTACATTGCCAGCCATTATCCTCACACCCCTAAAATCCAAGTGGAAGCCCAACAACAGAGGGAGACAGATTTTTGGACTCTTTTCTACTCTACTCCCCAGTTACCTCACAGGGAAAGGATTAAATTATGCATTAAGGCTCAATGTTCAAGCTTGCTGCTGTTTAAAACAACATGTAAAAATAACTACTGACTTCAGTCCTATTTCACTACTGATGTATCAGAGAGTAATATTTGCTATTAATTCCACACAGAAATTAGTATTATACAGTATTTCAAGAACTTCTCTCCTCAGAAGCATTTATCCATCACAAATACATGAACTATTTCCTACAGTTTCCTATTTTCCCCAAATCAGGCTTGTGTACCAAACAGGATTCAGATAATTAAACCATGCTGCACCTTATAATGCAAGGGGCTTAAGCACTTTGGCATTCTAGAAGTACTTCTGTATTATGGCTTAGGCTGGAACCAACTTAATAGTCCATAAAATTCCAGAATCAATTGAATGATGCCACTATGCAGAACACAAGGGCAAGACTGGTCTGGAGTCTTTCTGTACCATTTCTAAATACTTTCACAGCCAGGACTGCAACAACAAGGTATTTGTTATGCCAGCTGCAAAGATTTTAATGGGTTTTTCTTCTACAGATGAAATTTGAAACAGCTGACTGGGGACAGGGGCAGCGAAGCCAAGAGGCACAAAGGCAGAGCAGATGACTGCATTCAGTGTGATAAATGGATTACCTTTTGTGCCAATTAATTGGATTCTTATGGTGACTTCTGAACAGCTGTGATTTACTATGCAGGTTCCTCATATTCTCTCAATTTGAAAGAAGGGTGAGAAGGGTCACGGACTACCCTTGAATTCAATCATGAAATTAAACATGTAGCCATGATAACTGTAGTTTTGGAGTTTGATCTATTCATGTATAAGTGTTAGAAAGGCCAGTCAGACCTGATCTAAGGAATCACGCTGCCACAAGCTTGGTGTTGCTGATTTTATGCTTGCTGTATGTAAAAATCACAGCTTATGGTCACAGACCTCGTAAGCTGTGCTCTCCCTGCCATCCCCACTTGAAGAGAAAAAAAAGAAA
>VZTM01015568.1:0-11636 GCA_013400555.1 Jacana jacana | reverse complement strand
GTTGGGGAATGCTATTTTTTAGCAGGACAGCAGAAGTTGTTAGTGAAGGGACAGAAAAAGAATAAGCTTTCTGCTGGCTAAGGAAGCGTATTGTGCCATCCAGACAATTTGTGTACATATATATATATATATTTAATTTTGGTTATGCTTAAGCAGATAGCAATTTATTACACTACTGTTACACCTCAGGCTCTGTCTCCTCCAAATAACCTATGCAAGCTTTCCACTAAACAATCTTATTCAAACCCCAGTATTTTTGACCATGTCTACACCTTTGTGCAGGATTCCAGTGAAAGCCACAGCACTGCACCTTTTGGAGAGACGGAAGAACAACAAGCTGGAATTACCTAGGTGAAATTCCAACCAGCATCATTCCCATTCTCCCACACAATTAATTATGTAGCCTCGGAAAAACTCTTACTGTTGTGTGACACTGTACTACAGGAGGCTTGAAAGCACACTGAAATCCAAGGTTGGTTATTCCTGTGCTGATCAAAGGTCAGGCTGCACTCAGTGCAAGAAAAACAAACTAAATTAAATACATTCAGGTTACACATATTTCTGAAGTAAATGGTAAGAGAAAAATTTAAACCACATCTGCACCTTAAAATTCCCTGTGCCTTCGTTAGCTCTGAAAAACAAGAGAAGAGTAAACACAGTCAATATTGCTAAGGTTAACAGTCATTAATACCCTAAAGCTCTCTATTATAATAGTGACTTACTGATTTAATGGTCTGGCACATCAACCTTATTTTTCAAATCAGGCTCCTCCTTTTATTAAACACTAATACATGAAATAACATCAGACTGAGCTTTTACATCTTTCTCTCCTACAATTTGGTACTCCATTTTTCTTGGAAATTCTGTTATTTATGACTTTAAGAGAAAAAAAACCCAACACAACCTAAAGCCATTTATATATAGAACATAACAATCATTTTCATAGGAACAGGTTGTAACATTGATGCTGCTCATACATCCATACTTCATCATCCTTGATATTTGGAACTTTGCTCATACATCCATACTTCATCATCCTTGATATTTGGAACTTTGCTCATACATCCATACTTCATCATTCTTGATATTTGGTATTTTCACAGTCAGTACCTAAGAAGCTGCTGACAGAACATGCCCAAACATCCAAGAGGCTTTCTCGGTCAGTTGCTGGCCTTCCAGACTATTTATAACCCAGAATTAACGCCAATGCTATCCAGGAAGTGAGGAAAGCAGCAGGTGCTTCTCTGGAAGGTGAAATACACACAAAAGTGGCAAATGACCAAATTCCCAGCTGGCTTCAACAGTTTCACTGATGTCCGAGTACGTATCAATCACCTATACTCTACAACTCCATCTTGTGGTGCAGTGTATAGATTTCTCAATGAGGTAAGCCCAATTCATGTCTTGCATTGGGTTAGCAAGTACAGATGTGAGAGGAAAGAAAAACCCCCAAAACCAGTATTTCCTGGCAGTAGAGAGGGTAAAAATCAAACATTTCTATAAATTGGCTATACTTCTACCGACCATTTGACCAGCAATCAAATGTATTTGTCCCACTTCTGCAGAGCACACATTAGCACAGCACTTCAAGTTACTGAGTAGCTCCACCTCTATGTACCAGCTATCAGACTTAAGTAAAACTACCATCACATTCTGCCACTGAAATGAAATTTAAAGTTACTAACACAGAAAAGCTTTTCCACTGCAGCTGTCACCCTCTTTGATACAGTTCCACAGCCACAGGCAAGTAGATAATGTACTCTAACACCACGATATGGACAGTCCAACTCCCAAAGCAACAATTTCTGCTGGGTAGGCCAATGTATGCCATGTTTTCTTTACCTAAAAGAGCTTTCTTTAACTCCCATCACCGAGATAAACTCTTTGATTTTGACTTTTGAAGAGGAAAATATATTAACCCTAAAGCATATAAATTATAAAAGAAGATCAAAGGTTAAAAACTCACTCAATTTGCAAAGTAGATGCTGTTAAAGCATTACCTTTTTTGTTTTTGTTAGAAACATTCTGTGCTTCCCTCCACATGCATTAACAAAACTACAGCAGACAGTGTCACATAATATAGATCACAGTATTACCTGTTTCGCTGCCAACACTGGAATGGAAGCTTGAAATACAACTACCAGAGAAACAAATACAACAATATAGATTCAAAAGCCACTTTGTTTCAGACAGGCAAGTACATTTTTACTATTTTTGAGGACTATGTTGCCTAACCACTTCCTTTTGCTCTGAGAAAAGACAAATGTACTTGCTAAGAATCACCAGAAAGGGAGTGGGAGTAACCAGGACATTTGGGGAGCGGAGATCTAAAACAAAGTACCTTCACTACAAGGATTTCAAACCATTATCTTACCCCTGCAGCCAAGAAGCTATCCTATGAAGTCACCAAATGTTCCAACCTGAAAGCAGTATTCTTTGAACTAAAATCTAATTCCTGTTTTTTAAAGTAGTTTTGCAGTGAAATTATCAAGGAAGATGGGGAGCTCTTGGTATAAAATCATGTTCCTGTGCCCCTTCACTCCATATGCTCCCTCTGCCACCTGCCGGGCCAGCACAGCAGTGGCCAGTACCTGTACCCATCACAGGTCCCTCAAACCCCTATCTACATGCTAACTATAGTCACAGATCCTGCCACAGCCAAGGCAATAAAATAGCAGCACACAGACTCCTCACACGACAGAAATGTAAGGTGAATAACATCAGAGCTACTCTCTTCCTACCTCGTTTTTAGTCCAAGCATTTTATGTCAACCATGTAATCACATTTTACTCAATGGGGTAAAAATCATGCCTGAGCATCTGGGAACCTGCTCTAATTACATCATGTGTTTTATACCACATGGATTAAAGGGAAAAAAAATCCCTTCTAAAGACAATTAAAAACTATATTCAAATTAAGTTTTGAGTGTATAATACACAGTGGTCACAGGCTGAGCAGCTATGTAATGTCTTTGCTTTCCCCTCCTGTTCCACATGTGGCTCGTGGCTTTACTTACAGGAAACCTGCTCTTAATGCAAAAGCATTTCCTTGGATTCATTTTTTCAACACATGAATGTATTTCTATACTGTTCTCCTCAGCAGAAAGGCAGTGGAATACTTTGTTTAAGAAGAGGAACCCGAGACAGACTGTCTTGAAAGGTAACCAAGAACTGCAAGTGCCCAATTTGGGACATCTAAGATTGGATTTGTCTGCAGAACACTCAATGCTACAGTTTTAGTCATGACTCCCACTGCTTCCAGCTGTGCTTGTGAGCATTCCCCACTTCTGCAAGTCAGGGATACAGGAAATGAACGCTCAAATTAAGTCAGGTGTGTGGATTCACAAGGACATTGTCTAGAACAGCCAGGGATTGTTCTGGAAGACCTTCTCTTTTCTTCCTGCAACCCCACTTCTCATCCACTTAAAGGAATAAAGCAGCAATGTGATGGGCAGAACTATTTTAAAATAAAAAATAATTTTAAAAAAGTGCCCATACTGCACCCCCTACCCAGCTAAACTTTACCCATGGAGGAGATAAAGGAATAAATTAAACCACAGTGGAAACGCTGGACGTAACATACAAAAAGACTAGGACTTGATGTCTACAAAGAAGGAGGCTGGATGCAGGTGGTGTAGCTTTGCTGCTACCACTTCCCAATTTCCAATGGCTTGACCTCACATCATTTGTGTAGCAGTTTGCTGCACCGAAACACTGGAGCTCTCTGAGCACTGTGTTCAGGCAAAGCCAGGCCAAAAGCAGGCACGATCCAGGCAGAGAGGGGTAAGAGTTGCAAAAGCCAAGCTGCTTCCCCCCCCAGCACACGTTCTGCACTGTGTGATGCTATCAGAGCAGTGACAGCTTTCCAGCCTCTCTCGATTACCCTCTCTGTCATTAACATATAAATCTGCACTCGGCCAAAGCAGTGCAATTTCTCCTTCCTTTATTCCTGAAAACGACTCAAGAGTTTGGGCTGGATTTCTCCCTCACAATCCATGGCTAGAAGATGACTCCTGATACAAAAGCTCCAACATAGAATCATAGAATCATTTAGGTTGGAAGAGACCCCTGGGATCATCAAGTCCAACATAATTCACTGAAGTCTGGGAAACACTCAGACAAACTTCCTAGTAGGCACATTATTACACCCACCTACAACATTTACAGGAACACTGCTCTTGCTGCCCAGGTTGTAGCTGCAGTCCCCAGTTACAGGAGCAAATCCTAACATAGTCAGCATTAATGGTACTGCCACCTCCAGAGATAAGGAAGTACAAGAGACAAGTATTTCATCACTCAGTTCACCGAGACTGCGCTACTTCGTTAAAAATAAAACTGTGAGCTTTAAAACCAATTTTAGAAAGCTGCTTGCAGAGGAAGATGCAGAATCCCAGAATGCTATGAGGTTGGAAGGGACCTCTGGAGATCATCCAGTCCAACCCCCTGCCAAAGCAGGGCCACCCAGAGCAGGTCTACAGGAACGTGTCCAGGCAGGGTCTGAATGACTCCAGAGATGGAGACTCCACCACCTCTCTGGGCAGCCTCTGCCAGGGCTCTACCACCCTCAAAGTGAAGAAGTTCCTCCTTGTGTTGAGATGGAACTTCTTCCGTTCTAGTTTGTGCCCGTTCCCTCTTGTCCTGTCACTGGGCACCACTGGGAAAAGCCTGGCCCCATCCTCCTGACACCCACCCTTGAAGTATTTGTAGGTGTTGGTCAGATCCCCCTCAGCCTTCTCTTCTCCAGACTGAACAGACCCAGGTCCCTCAGCCTTCCCTCATAAGAGGGCCTTCACTTCTCCGGCTAAGATCAAGCGTGATGTAGACACTCCAGGCCCCTCATCCTCTTTGTAGCCCTTTGCCGTACCCTCTCCAGCAGCTCCCTGTCCTTCTGGAACTGGGGAGCCCAGAACTCCAGATCTGCATTATCTACTGTCACTATTGCACTGTAAGTTAAAACAAGGAAATGCACCTTTCATGACAATTAGAAGCCAGTAATGGTCCAACACACAAACAGCAGCCTCATGTCAGTCACTTGCTCTTGTATTTGTGCACGACTCACCCAATGAACTCCAGAAGCAGGGAGATGTCCAGTTCTGGTGGGATCCGGAACACAGAGCCCAGAACTTTTCGAGGTCTCCCTCTGCTGACAGGAACTGGCTGGGGGACTGCTGAAATAGTCACACAGCCAAAACGCAAACACAACTTGAAATAAAAGCAGCCCAAGACACTAACATGCATCGAGAAAAACAGATGGGCTCCCAGGGAAAAAAGATCCCCTGCAATTCACCCTATTTTTTTTTAAAAAGATTAAATTATCCCATTTTCATTTCCTGCTGTGTATCTGAACCAGTTTATTAGCTTTCTGCATGGCCTTTCTCCAAAGAGCTGTTTATTTGAGAGTAAGACAAAAAATAATTAGAATAATCCCTCATCTGTCAACACTTTAATTCTTATTTTTAATACTTTGTAACATTGATTATTTATGAAGGGCCACAAAATTAACACATTTTATATGTATTTCTTGATCTTAGGCAAAATATAATTAGTTTTAAAAATCCAACCACAACCTGGGTTTAAGTGCTGCCAGCTCCATGTATTCTTCTAATCTAAGAACTGTGACAAGTTGCAGTAATGAGGTAATTAAGAATCCCACACTTCCAATACTACATATCTTCTTCAGATGTGAGCTAGTATTTCAAGGAAAGCCCTTAATAATAAATGGCAATGTAAACATTCCCTGAACAGTGTCCTCTAAAGTGATTACAGCTCACCTGGCTTGGGCACTTCTAAGCCTCTTTCTTTATAGAAGTCATGCATTTGTTTTTTCTCTCCTGAAAAAAAAAACCCAACCACAGATTAGAATGTTATTTCAGACACTGAGAAACTATCCATATACTACACACTAGTCATAGTAGTAGAAGCTTTCCAAGTCCCTACAGACCTTCCCCATCACTCATATTCCATATGAAGCCGAGACATTCAAGATACCCAGACAAAGAGTTTTTACTAATAAACTGGGAAGGAATTAGAGAAACTGGCCATAAATCATACTGAAATCGCTCAGTATCCTTCTGGCTGTCATGACTATTTTTATACAATCTATAGCCTGCCATGACTTTATTTTTCTACCATCCAAAGTCCATGTGTTGTTTGTCCATTGGATGCTTATATTTCACTCAGTCTATACAGGTGGACTTTGCAGATTCATTGGTTCCCAAAGTTCAGCATAAATGACATGACTCAATGAAAGCATCTAAAATTAGAGAAAAAAACCCAGATGTGGCAGTGAGGAAAATATAAAAGCATTTGAGAGAAACCAGTCTTAGCAACTTTTTTCCAACTGAGCAAAGCGAGGTTATTAGCTGTAACAGAAATACCAAATGTATCGCTGAAATGGATGACGAGTAGGACTCAGGAGCCAATTGTCCCTCTGTACCTGGCACTGGTGAGGCCCCACCTCGAGGGCTGGGTCCAGTTTTGGGCCCCTCACCACCGAAAAAAAAAAAAAAAAAGACATTGAGGGGCTGGAGTGGGTCCAGAGAAGGGCAACAGAGCTGGTGAGGGGTCTGGAGAAGAAGTCCTTTGAGGAGAGGCTGAGGGAGCTGGGGGTGTTCAGCCTGGAGAAAAGGAGGCTCTCTACAACTCTGAAAAAAGGGGGTAGCTGGGGGGGGGGTAGGTCTCTTTTCCCAAGTTGCAGGCAATGGGAAAAGAGGAAGTGTCCTCAAGTTGCACCAGGGGAGGTTCAGGTTGGAGATGAGGAAGGATTTTGAGAGGGAAAGGGTTGTGAAGCCTTGGGCTGGGCTGCCCAGGGCAGGGGTTGAGGCCCCATCCCTGGAGGGATTGAAAAGCCGGGTTGACACAGTGCTGAGAGACATGGGTTAGTGATGGGTTTGATCAGAGTTGGGTTGATGGTGGGACTAATTCTATGTTTTTATGAAATATGACATAAAAACTGACAGAGCAGCAGCTCCAGATCTTTCTAAATTCAAGCCTGCAAGACAAATGATTTAAAAGCAAGCAACAAAATCTGTGAAAAAACACCCATAAAATGGCACAAATTTATTACCTGATATTATAAAGGGGCTGTGTCTGATGTACAACGATATTGCATTTTGGGCATCTGTTGCTATAGTAGAAGTGTCTCACTATGCAGCTTTTACAAACTGTAAGAAAAGATACCCCATAAGTTACACGTCTGTTATACAATAACATCTGGTTAAGTGAGAGGAGCAATTACACCCCAGGCTTCTCAAAGTGTCAGAGACAAAATGAAGCAAGTCTTTCAACTTTGAATCTCAAGTAATCAGCTTGTGAAGGATACAGCATTCGTGAGTATTCAATCAGGATTATTCTTAAGAGTAATCCTAATCCAATTGCTGGTGTTTGATTTGTAATTGTGTTACCCAGAACAGACTAAGGCAACAGAACATTGGCTGCTGCAGACAGAAGGGAAGTACCCTGTGAACAGTTTCAGTAGAAGAACCAAGTCAAGTTGTAAAACACAATAAAAGTGGCAGAATTATATGTACTTAAAAAACTTGAAAGGAAAGGTAATGAGCAGAAATATTTAGAGTAACTAATTTACTGTCAAGTCAGCTCCATATCAGCCTGAACACATCAAACTCCTCCAAATTTACAATGAAACTTTTAAGATATCGCCACAGTTCCACTTACATTATGCTGTTCTTAAGAATGGTTGGGCTTTCTCCTAAATTAGAAATGGCACTGAATACTAGGATGTATGGTCTGCATCAAACCAGTGAGCAGTGTACCATTAAGAAAAATAAAAGGATGAGTTGTCCCTCTAAGTAGCATTAGTGGCTGGAATGACAAGGAAGACAAGGTTGTTGGATTCAGGTGGGATTGTGGGTGTGGCTTCACAAGACCCTTCACAAGAAAGGGGTTTATTAGCTTTGAAAGAGGAAAAAAAAAGTTCTGTTAGCAAAAAAACCCACCTGTTAGTACAAGACAAGAACAACAAAATCAGGTTTTTATTATTGATCTATTTCTAGTCATCAAGTTACAGACTAACTGTTCCAGGGGTGCACATAACTGTTTCTGAACTGGTACATCCACACAGCCACTTACTGAGTTTTGTGACCTTACAAGCTCATATCAGCAACAGTTTAGGAAACCCTCTAGACCATGAGCAGGGCCACTCACCTTTCTTTTCTCAGATACACACTCAAATTCCTAGAGCCTACATAAAAAAAATAATAAAAAAAAGTATGTAGTAGCTCTGCTTTTGTTTTACTTGGGCTTTATCTTTCCCTAGATCATCTTCCCTCTTAGCCTGGGAAAACGAGCTGACTTCATGATTGACCGATTTCATGATTTTCCCATGCTTAAAATAACCCCTAAGTGTATTTTCTTTAAGGACCAGAATAAACACAACACACGTTTGTGTCAAACAGAATTATCTTTGCGAAGCCAGAATATCTCAACAGCTGGTTTTTTGTTCGAATGTGCAACCAAACTCCTAGAACGAGGACACCGATACTCACAGGTGTGCAGGCATTCTGTAATAGTTGTGGCATCGATAAAGTAGCCTTTGCAGATGGAACACAGGATGTAAGGGGTCAACTCCGCCAGGTTTATCATTCGCTACAAACAAAGACAGCCCGTAAGAGCTCGAATACACCGAGCAAGCCACGAAATTCCCCGACTGCAGCTTCCAAAACTATCACAGCCTTAAACTGGGAAAAAAAATCTGCACCAACACACTACAGAAACGGGTTTTCTGAAGAGGTCAGGCGTTCCTCATATATAGCCTGTCTCTAAATACTTTCATCTAGTCTTCTAAATCGACCTTTTTGTAAGCAGAAATCCGCTTGTTTTGTGAATTTTACATCTGAAAAGCAAACCGAAACCAAGCCTTTTAGAAGTTCTTTTGGATGAGTTCCTTAGAGTATCAATCAAGCTTGAAGTGGATACTAATAGCAAATAGTATCGTTATTTAAAAAACACTCAGTGTGTTGGGACCCCCAATCAAGTGAGCTTGATTAATAACTAGTGCTGGCTCTTGTATCTACACAGAGTTTACAAATTAGACACATACATACGGCTGCAAAGACGGCAATTTCACTGCTATGAATTTTGGTAATGAAGGACCCTTATCAGGGACAAGCAATTTCATAGCTACTTTCCTGACAGAAGTCTGCTATTTCAAAAAAGAAGAAATTTCTTCTATAGCAATGACTCAAGATCTGTCTGAAAGACTAGGTTTTCACTAGTCTCAAAGCCAGACCAAGGGGCCTTCTTTCCCTCAACAACACCATTAATTTCACCCATGCACCACCGTTCACCACCCTCTCAGCTATGCCAAGGGTTTGTAAGGGCTTCATTTAAACAAGACATTTGAAGTTTCAGCCTGGAGAAGAGAAGGCTCCAGGGCGACCCTGTAATGGCCTTCAAGTATCTGAAGGGGCTACAGGAGACACAGAGAGGGACTCTGTCAGGGAGTAGAGCCATAGTACGAGGGGTAATGGTTTTAAATGGAAAGAGGGGATATTTAGATTAGATACCAGAAAGAAATTCTTTGCTGTGAGGGTGGTGAGACCCTGGCCCAGGTTGCCCCAAGAAGCTGTAGCTGCCCCATCCCCGGAGGGGTTCAAGGCCAGGCTGGATGGGGCTTGGAGCAACCTGGTCTGGTGGGAGGTGTCCCTGCCCAGGGCAGGGGGTTGGAACTGGATGATTTTTAAGGTCCCTTCCATCTCTATCCATTCTATGATTCTGTAAGTGAACTAGCATAGTAATAAAAAGCCCATTATCGTCCAGCTTACACTGCCTAAGCAGGGATCCAGATTTGTACCTGGAAGTTTTCAGAAGTCCCTAAAAGCACGTAAACTGAAGTCCACCTGCCTGAAAACCCCCGACTTCTGCAGACGCTGCCCTTCCCACCCTGCAGCCCTCCCGCAGCGGGGCGGCCAGCCGGTCCGCCTCAGGCTCACACCCCCGCGGTTCCCTTCTCCGCAAGTGAGCTGACAGACCGCTCCGGTAGGGGCCCTTGCCACCATCCCAGCCTCCCCACCGGCCCCTGCCGTCCCGCCATAGCGGCGGCGCGGGGCACGCTGGGAGCGGGGCCTGGCACACGAGGGGGCCGTTGGGCGCCCTCGCCTCAAGAGCCGACCCCCCACGTCCTCGTACCTCCCGGTCGTCGTCCGAGTCCAGCTCCCCGTCGTCCGTCCCGAACCGAGCCCCGGAGTCGCCCTCCATCTCCTCTTCCTCCATCTCCTCTTCCTCATCGTCTTCGTCGTCTTCCTCGTCGCCGCTGGACTCTGAGCGGCTCCGCTCAAACTCGAAGGGGAGGGAGCGCGACCCTGAACAGCTGGGAGCCCCCTCCATCTCCTGGTCATCGTCGGCCGGGCCCGCCACTGCTCCCTCCCCTCCCGACAGGCCCGAGGCAGCAGAGCCGACGTCCACCTCCATGTCGGCGCCTCGGGGCGGGGAACGGGGCAAACGCGGGACCGGCCGTCGGCCGCCTGCGGGGGACGGCGGGAACAGTAGTGCGCCAGCGCCACCCTTCAGGGCGCATGCGCGGCAGCGGCGCGGGGCATGCTGGGACTTGTTGTCTTATGAGACGCGGCCCGGCTCATGCGCTGAGGCTCAACCCGCCAGAAAGGTTTATCGCCTGCAGCTCACTCTTCTTACCGCCTGTTTACACTCATCATTCTTCTGGTTAAGAGTTAAACGACTCATTAGCGGAGTGCTGGTAAACATTTAATTTATCGTTAAAAGCGCATCAGTCACAAGAAACAGATTTCGTTTAAAAAAAAAATTAAAAAGTTCACTCCATAATATCAACGAACCTGCATTTTCCCGATACGAGTAAAAGAAACAACGTTAGAAACGCCTGGATGTAATGAAGTTACCTAGCCGTAATCAATAGAATTCAGAGCAAGGCCCACACAGGTATGCGGTCCCAAGGCCGTCCTTGGTCTGCTCCACGGAGGGCCCCGGCAGTAGCTTATTAGCACCGAATCAACCCGGTTCTGGACGATGTGTTTCGCACACCGCAAGCATAGTTGAGCTCCGTGATTCACACCCACGCAATCACCACCCAAAATTGCGGTTAACTAGTGCTAGGAGCCCCGCGGTGCAGCGGCCGCCTCCGCACTCCTCCTCCCTACCCTCGCTACCGTAAAGCGTGCCTACCAGAGTCGCAAAACGGAGCTGTAAGAGCTCTAGGTAGGCAGCGGCGGCGTCACGCCTTCTTTGCCCGGACTGTCGTGAGAGCATCCGTGCTTGGTGGCGGCTGCCGGCGAATGGGGGGCGATGCAAGATGGCGGCACTACCTGAGGAGCCGGCGGAGGTGGTGGTGGTGAAGCCGGACCCTGAGGCGGGAACGCCGCCGCAGCCTCCTGCTGCTCCTCCAGCTGCTCCCGCTCCTGCCGCTCCCCCGGCCGTGGCGGATGGGGAGACGGTGGGGAGTGGTGGGGAGGCGGCCCCCTCTAAGCCTGCGGCACCGGGCCCGGCCGCCTCTCCGTCGGCGCTGGACCGGCAGACGCTTGTGGCCGTGCTGCAGTTCCTGCGGCGCAGCAACCTCCGCGAGTCCGAGGAGATCCTGCGGCGCGAAGCCCGGCTGCTCGGTGACGACCTCGGCGCTGCTGCCCTCAGCCCCACCGGCACCGGGCTTCT
>VZTM01015566.1:131777-143786 GCA_013400555.1 Jacana jacana | reverse complement strand
AGAACTCACAGCTCCTGAGATCCCACAGCTCCTGAGATCCCACAGCTCCTGAGAACTCACAGCTCCTGAGATCCCACAGCTCCTGAGATCCCACAGCTCCTGAGAAGCCACAGCTCCTGAGAACTCACAGCTCCTCAGAACCCACAGCTCCTGAGAAGCCGCAGCTCCTGAGATCCCACAGCTCCTGAGAAGCCGCAGCTCCTGAGAAGCCGCAGCTCCTGAGATCCCACAGCTCCTGAGAACCCACAGCTCCTGAGATCCCACAGCTCCTGAGAACCCACGGCTCACCAGAAGCTCAAAGGGCTTCTGTTCTGTTGAAGACTGTTCCCACTCACGTTACGGTGTCCTGAGAACCTGCAGCTCCTGAGATCCCACAGCCCACCAGAAGCTCGAAGGGATATATCTGTTTGAGACTGGAGTGCCTCGGGGCTGCCCTGCTCTTCTCAGTGGGGGGAAAAAGGAGCCCGGGAAGTTTGTCTGCGGTGGCTCAGGATGTTCCTGCATCCAGGTCTCCTCAGTGAACAGCCCAGGAGCCTCGTATAAACAAAGTGTTGTAACGAAAATCCCTCAGACTTCAATGCAGTCATCGCTGCATGTTTGTGTGGGTCGAACGCACCCCGCAACTGCTGCAACGGCCCCAGTTTTTCTGTGAAACAGTGATTTGGTTCAAATCCAGTTTTGAGAGCTCTGTGAGGGGATGTTTAAAACACACCTGTGTGCATCTCATTTTGTTGGCAATATTTTGCATGCTTTGTAAGGACTAAACCCAAACAAGGAGTAGTTAAAATTGCACTGCACTGTCAACATTTTTTATTTAAAATAGTCCCATGTCTTATTTGTAACTTTAGCACAATTTCTGCCTTTTTTTTTTTAGTTATATAATTGTACCAATGCCTATAGACCATGATTGCTTTTTGTTTCTTAGGGAACACTCGTGAGCTTCGTCATGGGAGCTGTGGTAGCTGACGATGGTCCCTCTGGTGTCAAAGCCCCTGATGGAGGCTGGGGCTGGGCTGTCCTTTTTGGCTGCTTCATCATCACAGGATTCTCCTATGCCTTTCCTAAGGCAGTTAGTGTCTTCTTTAAAGAACTTATCCGGGAATTTGGCATTGGATATAGTGACACCGCATGGATCTCCTCCATTCTCTTGGCCATGCTTTACGGAACAGGTAGGTGGTTCTTTGGTTTTGAGACAGTGTTGTGTCACACAATTATATTTGTAAATCACAGAGCCATTTACAGCGTGAGTCATGACTGTGTATCATTCCTTGTGTGCAAATAAGGCATTCCAAAGAAGAACTACTGTTAATCACATACACCCAAAAGTTATTTAAGCACATCCAGCTTGCACACACAATTAAGTCTGGAACTCGGTAGCTACAAAACCCAATGAAACAGAAAAATCTCATGGCACTCTGAGGATGAAAAAGACAAGTATTTGACTGGTGAGGCCACAGCTGGAATACTGCATCCAGTTCTGGGCTCCCCAGTTTAATAGAGACAGGGAACTGCTGGAGAGAGTCCAGCCTAGGGCAACAAAGATGATTAAGGGATTGGAGCATCTCCCTGATGAGGAAAAGCTAAGAGAACTGGGACTCTTCAGCCTGGAGAAGAGAAGGCTGAGGAGAAACCTTATTAATGTTTACAAGTATCTGAAGGGTGGGTTGAAGGAGGATGGAGCCAGACTCTTCTCAGTGGTCCCCAGTGACAGGACAAGGAGCGATGGGCACAAGCAGGAACATGGGAAGTTATATTTGAATATGAGGAGGAACTTCTTTAGGGTGAGGGTGGCAGAAGCCCTGGCAGAGGCTGCCCAGGGAGGGTGTGGAGTCCCCTTCTCTGGGGACCTTTAAGCCCTGCCTGGATGCAGCCCTGAGTGATGTGCTCTGGGCAACCCTGCTTTGGCAGGGGAGTGGGACGGGATGATACCTAGAGGTCCCTTCCAGCTCTGACAATTCCCTGATTCTGTAATTCCATGGCTGTAGAGGCGAGAACACTCTTCCAGCCAGGCCTGACAGTATGGACAAAGCACAAATAGACTCGTGGGCTCATTTAGGTTAGAAAAGGCCATTAAATCATCGAGTCCAACCATAAACCTAATGCAGCCAAATCCACTGAAGAAATGCAAACTGGCATAAAATCCATTGCAAAAATTGGTTTATCTTACCAACTGTTCACTTGCTCTTCCTGCCCAGGTCCACTCTGTAGCGTGTGTGTCAATCGCTTTGGCTGTCGCCCTGTCATGCTGGTGGGTGGCCTTTTTGCCTCCATGGGGATGGTGATCGCCTCCTTCTGCACGAGCATTGTTCAGATCTACCTAACTGCGGGCGTGATTACCGGTGAGCAGCGTGTGTGTGTGTGTGTGCCTGAAAACGAGCCCACACACTTAGGTTGAAGTGTGGTCCGAGTGACAAATACCTACAGTTATCCGGATCATCCAAACGGGCCTTTATAAAGGTGGCAGATAAATGGGGAATTAAACTGGGGTGGGGTGTTGGTTTTTGTTTTAAGTATTAATTTTTCTGCACCCTCTGTTGCAGGTTTGGGTCTGGCACTAAACTTTCAGCCATCACTGATCATGTTAAACCGTTACTTTGACAAGCGGCGTCCCTTAGCCAACGGACTGTCCGCCGCGGGGAGTCCGGTCTTTCTGTGCGCTCTCTCCCCGTTGGGGCAGATACTACAACACGAGTATGGCTGGAGAGGAGGGTTCCTTATACTGGGTGGGATGCTGCTCAACTGCTGTGTATGTGGAGCATTAATGAGACCTTTGGAGCCACCCAAGAAACCCGAAGGTACCAAAGAACCAGCTGAGAAGAAAGCGAAGAAAAAACTCCTGGATTTCAGCGTGTTTAAAGACGGTGGTTTTGTGATCTACACGCTAGCAGCATCCATCATGGTGCTCGGCCTCTTTGTTCCCCCAGTTTTTGTTGTGAGTTATGCCAAGGATTTAGGGTATCAAGACACCAAAGCAGCTTTTCTTCTGACTATTCTGGGATTCATTGATATTTTTGCTCGGCCTATTTGTGGAATGGTAGCCGGTCTTAAATGGGTTAGACCGCGCTGTGTCTACCTCTTCAGTTTCGCTATGATTTTCAATGGCTTTACAGATCTCATGGGTTCTATGTCCGTTGATTACGCTGGCCTGGTGGTCTTTTGCATTTTCTTTGGCATTTCTTACGGAATGGTAGGTGCTCTTCAGTTCGAAGTTCTCATGGCTATTGTTGGGACTCAGAAGTTTTCCAGTGCTATCGGTTTAGTGCTCCTGGCGGAAGCTATGGCTGTTCTCATTGGTCCACCATCAGCAGGTAAGTAAGCCCTTTAGATCACAATTCAAAATCATTTGCGTTGCAGCCATTTACACAAATTGTAGGAGAAGGAAAAAGCCCACATGAGTCACGTGAGACGCACACACCGTGCTTGTGTAGCACAGGCTTCAGTGACTCTCAGCAGTTACAGGGTGGGATGAATCTTTCCCTTCTTGGATCTGTTTCAGGACTGGGTGCATTGCCATCTGGAGATGATGCTCTTTCTCCGCTGAGAGCCTACACGGGGCCTCTTATTAGTGATGGCTAATAGCGTGTGAGACGAGTTTTAACACACACTGTGAAGTCCAGGCCTCTCTGCAGCTGGGACTCAAACACGAAACCTGTCAGTTTTCTCTGGCAGTACCAGGGCAGATTCTCTCTACCCAGGGCAGGTTCAGAGGAGGAAAGAAAACATCAGGAGAAGGAAAAAAAAAATCTTAAAAGGAAGCCTATAAAACTGGACTGTTTTAAGGAAGTTAAGACTGCTTCTTGTTGCACATCTCACAACCCAGGAGTAAGAGTTGAACAAGAGGGAATGGCTGCAAGCTGCAGCAGGGTAGGGTTAGGCTGGACATGAGGAAAAAGCTTTTCCCAGCAAGAGTGGTCAGTCAGTGGAATCAGCTGCCCAGGGAGGTGGTGGAGTCCCCATCCCTGACTGTGTTTCAGAGTAGGTTAGATGTGGTGTTGAGGGATCTGGTGTAGGGGAGAACTTGTAGAGTAGGGCTGATGGTTGGACTGGATGATCCCAAGGGTCTCTTCCAACCTAAAGGATTCTATGATTCTATGAGTACATGCAAAATATTCACATTAATTCATTTGAACTCAAAATTAATTACTAATCAAAGAACATAAATTTTACAGACCCTGAATTGAAACCCAAACCCACCAGTTCACTGCCATAAGATGTTTACTATTTATACCAGACACTAAAAGCATCAAGTGTCTTTACTGTGACAACCCCTCACGGGGAAGACAGTCCCACAACTTCCTTTCTCCAGGTCTGGAGAGGCACGGCTTTCACAGCCTCCCTCCCTGTTCCTTCACCCCCACCTCCCCACAGAAGCACCACAATCGGGCTCCAGACCTACTGTGAAATAAGACTGGCATTTTTTTAGGCAGACAGTGCACTGTCTGTGTGGGAGAGGAAATGAGCTGGGGAATCACAGAATCTCAGGGATTGGAAGGGACCTTGCAAGCTCCTCCAGTCCAATCCCCTGCCAGAGCAGGAACACCCAGAGCAGGTCACTCAGGAATGCCTCCAGGCGAGTTCTGAATGTCTCCAGAGAAGGAGACTCCACACCCTCCCTGGGCAGCCCCTGCCAGTGTTCAGCCACTCTCACTGTGAAGAAATTTTTCCTTATATTTAACTGGAATCTCCTCTGTTCCAGCTTGCACCCATTACCCCTTGTCCTGTCATTGGATGTCACTGAGAAGAGCCTGGCTCCATCCTCCTGACGCTCACCCTTTACATATTCATAAACATTAATAAGGTCCCCCCTCAGTCTCCTCTTCTCCAAGCTCAAGAGACCCAGCTCCCTCAGCCTTTCCTCCTATGGGAGCTGCAGACAGGCAGAACAGATCCCTGCCATGGGTGCACACACTTTCATCTGGAACACACGGTGCTTGTCTCAGCTCCCGCGCCTGAAGGCAGCGCTGGTTTTATTCCAGCTGAATCCCACCACTGTGTGCACAGGGGAGTGTGTGCTGTGGGAGGTGACGTGACAGCAGTGAATGCTAAACCAAATTGAAATCACAGAACCTCAGGGATGGGAAGGGACCTTGCAAGCTCCTCCAGTCCAATCCCCTGCTGGGGCAGGAACACCCAGCGCAGGTCACTCAGGAACACGTCACCTGAGAAATACGTTGTTATAAACTAGTTAAAATGACATTTCAAACCCCTTGCTTAGATTGTCGCACGGTACCTCCAGACAGTCATTTAAATGCTGTAAAAAAGCAGGAAAAAAATCCACCACAAGACAGTAACTTTTGTTAATGGCCTGTAACGTTGTCCTTTTCAGGAAAACTCCTGGATGCAACAGGAAGGTACATGTTTGTTTTTATTATTGCTGGGATCGAAGTTACCACCTCGGCCCTTGTGCTGGCCTTGGGAAATTTCTTCTGCATTAAGAAAAAACCGGAAGAACCGCACACAAAAGAAGAAGCAGCAGAAAGAGAGGAACTGAACAAATGTGAGGACAAAAGCCCTGAAGATGCCAAGGTGGACTCTATTGAAGTGGAGCAGTTTCTGAAAGATGAGCCTGAAAAAAACGGTGAAGTTGTAACTAACCCAGAAACCTGTGTGTGAGCGTGACGGGGCACCCACAAAGTCTTTAGGAAAGAAAGATTTTCAACACTATTTATTTTAGGAATAGAACTAGTTTAGGGCTGGGCCATCTGCTTTATTAACTGGAGGCCGTTTAGCTCATCAGGCGCCTCTGGAAGCGGATGAGCCAGACAACCTTTGGTCGGAAAATTAGCTTTAACGGTAAAAGGTGGAGTATCGTGGTTATAATTTTTATGTAAACTTTAAAAGCTTTTCTAAACACAAGTAGAGCCTTGCTATGCATCACCAGAAACTGCTCACTTGGAAGAGCTATAGGAAGGATATTTTTTAACAAAAGTGGAATCATGTGTGTGTTTTCAGGCAATAGTGGTGAAATCGCTGTGCTTGCTCTGCGGCTCAATATAATTTCCCTTCCTGTGTTCTTTGTGAAGGGGAAAGAGTTTGAGATGGAGAAAAATCTCAGGAACTTAAAGGTCTCCATTAGGTTTTTGAATTTCTTACTTTTTTAGATTTTTAGATTAATTGGCTCAGCCCTAATTTAATTTTGATAATATCTGTTACTTTGATTTATGTAAATGTATTTCTGAGTTTTGTCTACAACTGTAATCTTTGTAATTATCATCTGGAGATACTGTATGTGGGAAGGCACATCAGAGATCCTGTCCCCAGCGGGTCACACAAGTGGTATTCCCAGGTAGTACTAAAAAACCAATAATAAAATGAGCAGAACCGATCCTGGCAGACCACAAGCAAAGTCAGCCCTACTTTTACACCCCAGCTTTCAGCACAGTTCCCTCCAGCGTTGAAAAATACCCCAGTTAACAAGGAGAAAACAGGTAACAGCTTTAGGAGAATCTTCTGAGAGACTCTCCATTTTGCATATAGAAACCAGCCCCAGTTGCCAGATGACCTACAAAGCTGAGTGGAGAGACTGAGGAAGCACGTTTTGAGGCATCAGCCATCTTCAAAAGGCAACATAGGAAAGGTTTAACTATTTTTTCCCTTTTTTTCCTCCTTTTACCCCACTTCCCGCTCCTTTTGCTCAACCCATGGACATTCAAGGTGCCATTCCTGCTGGCTGAGGAAAGGTGGTAGAGCTGTTGATGGTATTTATGGCAGCAGTGCCTCAGGACCAGCTGAGAGCGGGGTCAGCTCTGCTTCTCGTTGCACAACCAGACCGAGGAGTCTCTGGCCAGTTCCACATCTCCTCGGCCGATGAGATCGGACAAGGCAGCCATGGCACGTTGGAAGGGATGTAGGAAGGGGAAAGATTCATTGTGAGGACACTCAATATAAGAGGAAGGAAGGTATTCTAGATTTTTATCTTTTTTTTTGCACCAAACACATGCAAGAAATGCAACTTTTATCCCAAATCATACTACCTGCCTTTCGGACACGTCTGTGAAAAGCTCTCTAGGCTTTGTGACTGCAGCACAACCCTCCCAACAGTGTGTAACAGACTGGGTTCTCTTGGTAGCGAAGGAGTATTGGCTTTCAGGTGCCAAAATTGTTCCACTTCATACTGAAATCCCAAACACCCCAAACTGCAAGGCCCTTAATCCCTTAAAACCACAATCCCTTTCACAAACAACGTCCTTAGTTGTTTCATGCTCGACGGCTTCAGCAGAAACACACAGTGAATCCAACCAAGTGCCAAAACCAGGAACCCTTCCCTAACGGAACCATCTGGGATATCAGCTTCCAGTCTGGTAGCTTCTTCAAACTGGTTTTGCGTTGGTAGGGCAACCTCGCAGAGAAACGGGGAAGTTAGGATGGTGACTTCTTTTTTTTGAACAGAAATGGATGCTGCACTGAATAAATGCTTTATTTTTCTATCACACACACGCCTTCCTTTACAGCCTCGTCCTGATTTAGTGGCAGGAACGGCGTTGGCGCGTCCCGGTTCTCAGAACTGCAGCCACCCAGCTCAGCTCCAGTTTGGTAGACACTGGGAGCACAGCTCTGCTGGCTCCAGGAGCCACCACACCAGAGGGCAAGGGGAAAACCGACTCCACTGCTCAGCTTATGCTGTCCCCGGAGCTGCTTCGGGTGACACCTCAAAACCTGGCCCGGCTTTCAGATTGGAGTCCCTGCTCTGTCTCAGAAAGCAAAACCTAAAAACCTTCCCAAAGGCGAATTTGGGTCCTCAAATACCCATTTTTGGCTTATTGAGGGTTCTGATCACCAGATTTCTGTGCTAGATCCTGCTGGCCTGTTGTCACAGAGCAAAATGGTTATTCCTTTCACCTTGGGTTTTGGCACAGTTTTAAGTTTCTCGGCATTCTGCACCGCTACAGGCTTGGGGCAGTGTGGCTGGAGCTGCCTGGCAGAAAAGGACCTGGGGGTGCTGGTCGACGGGCGGCTGAACATGAGCCAGCAGTGTGCCCAGGTGGGCAAGAAGGCCAAGGGCATCCTGGCTTGCATAAAGAATAGTGTGACCAGCAGAAGCAGGGAGGTGATTGTCTCCCTGTGCTCAGCACTGGTGAGGCCACACCTTGAGTCTGGTGTCCAGTTCTGGGCACCTCAACACAAGAGAGATATCGAGGTGCTGGAACGAGTGCAGAGGAGGGACACGAAACTGGGGAAGGGCCTGGAGAATAAGGCTTATGAGGATGGATTGAGGGAGTTGGGGTTGTTTATTTTGAGGAAGAGGAGGCTGAGGGGAGACCTCATCCCTCTCTACAACTGCTTGAAAGGGCATTGGAGAGAGGTTGGTGCTGGTCTCTTCTCACGGGCAATGAGCGATAGAAGGAGAGGGAATGGCTGCAAGCTGCAGCAGGGTAGGGTTAGGCTGGACATGAGGAAAAGGTTTTTCCCAGAGAGAGTGGTCAGTCAGTGGAATCAGCTGCCCAGGGAGGTGGTGGAGTCCCCATCCCTGACTGTGTTTCAGAGTAGATTGGATGTGGTGTTGAGGGATCTGGTGTAGGGGAGAACTTGTAGAGTAGGGCTGATGGTTGGACTTGATGATCCCAGGGGTCTCTTCCAACCTGAATGATTCTATGATTCTGTGGGTTGTCTGGGCTGCGACATCGTGAGAACTTGGGTTCATCACAGTGACTTCCCAGTACTGCTTCACTTTCCACACGTAATACCTTACAGTAGGGCTGGAAACAACAAGTGTTGTTGCAGTATTAGGTGGTTGGGGCAGAAGAGGAAGTGACTAAGGGCGAGGGGAACACATTTTAACAAGCCATCCTAAACATCAAAAATACCTTCTGAAGTAAATCTAGTGTTCCCAGAAAGTGCCTCTTTGGCCTGTTTGAGTCTCCATCTGACTGACTGAGCAGGACTGCCAGGGCTCCTGTGCTGCTTCCAGCACAGACCTCCCGCTGGACTGCGGCGTCCGTGAGAGCAGGAGATACTTCCAGCACGAGAGAGGTCGGATGACGGGAACTCTTACTGACCGCGAGAAATAATTTTATTTGCTCAGGGGCTTCCCCCAGACTGTAAAAATCTGTTACTGTTTCTGTTCTTTCCCAGAAGCACCAACACAGAGATGAGCAACATCAAAACCATCAGGCTTGGCAGCACTGCTGAGTCCTAGAGCCAGTTACGCTCCCTGCCCCATCAGGTGTGCTAGCCCTCCACTCCCCTTCTCCTTCCGCTGCCTTTATTTCCCTGGGAAGAGTTTGGCTCTACCTCTGTGCCTCACAGAGCCCGAGCCCAGAGGGCTGTGGGAGAGTCTGCCAGGCTGTGCTGAGGCACCCACCAACTGCTCCTACCAACATGGTCATAGAGGCTTTTTACATTGAGCTCCTCTTTTACAGCCTTCCCTCCTTCCTACCCCAAAATGTTAAAACATAATAAAGAAGAGAAGTCAAGGAGTGCGTCTCGGGTTCTCAGGGCTGTCGTAGAACAGCAGGCAGGAAATGTCACGTACAGGAGGAGAGGGTTGTAGGTTGTATTGGAAGGCTTTCTCCCAGCAGGACTAGCCTGGCTCCGTATTCATTTAACTCTGCTGACTGTAAACTCACAAGATTTGGCTTTTAAACCCCTCCCTGTGTTTTGGTGCAGTATTTCTTTAAGCTCCACTCTGCTGAGATCCCCCTGAGAGCAGGTTGTGAGATGTGCTCTTTCAGACTGAGGATGCGCCGCTGAAGAGCCCCGAGCTGCTCGGGGCCACAGGCAGAAGGGTTCCACGCACCATCTACCTCGATCAACTTGTGTTCACCCTTCAGCTGGTTCAAATTCTGTGATTTGAAAGAAGGGGATGAGAAGGGGGAAGGGGAGGCAGGCAGTTACCCAACTGCATTGCCAGGCACCGCCAAGACGGCGTTACCATTGGCTCTTGCATCACACGCAGCTGGAACAAATGTCATTTCTTTAGACACACAGTTCATTCATCTGTTTCAGAAGCCCCCGAGGGGGAACAGCCTAACAAAAACAAGGGCAAAAAGTCCAAGTATGAGACTTTAAACCAGTGGAAAGATAGTTTTTGTAGATTATTTCTCTGAAACTAATGAATGGTCCTTTAGTGTACAGGCTGGCATTATTTTTAAAACTTTTTAGATCTTTGTACATGCTTTAAATTCTGCACTAAAGGTTTTACAGTTCAAGTATCCCATGTTTGATCATGTAATGGATCTTAGGCCCTCAACTTCCTAATGCAAGGAGAAAGCGTGTGGAGGAGTGCCCGTAGCACACGGAGACTATATAAAGGTGTATATGTGTGTGTATATATATATATATTTATTTATATATGTATGTATCCATCTCTATATATCAAACATGCAAAACACCCAGTAGAGATGAAGAGAGACAGTGTGGCTGTTCACCAGTCAATAAGCAACGCAGAGATACAACTGTTCTTCCTCCTCCTCTACAAAGATAACTTTGCTTTTCTTAAAAACCATCTAAATAAAGTATCTTGTGGCTATGTGGGGCCTGGCAGATCTCCGTGGAACCAGCCGTGCTGAGGTGATGCAGCTGTCTGGTTCAAACCACAATCTCTAGATTTTGGTTTTCTCCAGTCCTTGACTACATCACAGCAAATCCTTACCAGTACCCGCTGCTGGAGCAGCTGGTTCCCTGAAGCTGGGACTGGAGATCGGTNGTATTTCTTTAAGCTCCACTCTGCTGAGATCCCCCTGAGAGCAGGTTGTGAGATGTGCTCTTTCAGACTGAGGATGCGCCGCTGAAGAGCCCCGAGCTGCTCGGGGCCACAGGCAGAAGGGTTCCACGCACCATCTACCTCGATCAACTTGTGTTCACCCTTCAGCTGGTTCAAATTCTGTGATTTGAAAGAAGGGGATGAGAAGGGGGAAGGGGAGGCAGGCAGTTACCCAACTGCATTGCCAGGCACCGCCAAGACGGCGTTACCATTGGCTCTTGCATCACACGCAGCTGGAACAAATGTCATTTCTTTAGACACACAGTTCATTCATCTGTTTCAGAAGCCCCCGAGGGGGAACAGCCTAACAAAAACAAGGGCAAAAAGTCCAAGTATGAGACTTTAAACCAGTGGAAAGATAGTTTTTGTAGATTATTTCTCTGAAACTAATGAATGGTCCTTTAGTGTACAGGCTGGCATTATTTTTAAAACTTTTTAGATCTTTGTACATGCTTTAAATTCTGCACTAAAGGTTTTACAGTTCAAGTATCCCATGTTTGATCATGTAATGGATCTTAGGCCCTCAACTTCCTAATGCAAGGAGAAAGCGTGTGGAGGAGTGCCCGTAGCACACAGAGACTATATAAAGGTGTATATGTGTGTGTATATATATATATATTTATTTATATATGTATGTATCCATCTCTATATATCAAACATGCAAAACACCCAGTAGAGATGAAGAGAGACAGTTTGTCTGTTCACCAGTCAATGAGCAACGCAGAGATACAACTGTTCTTCCTCCTCCTCTACAAAGATAACTTTGCTTTTCTTAAAAACCATCTAAATAAAGTATCTTGTGGCTATGTGGGGCCTGGCAGATCTCCGTGGAACCAGCCGTGCTGAGGTGATGCAGCTGTCTGGTTCAAACCACAATCTCTAGATTTTGGTTTTCTCCAGTCCTTGACTACATCACAGCAAATCCTTACCAGTACCCGCTGCTGGAGCAGCTGGTTCCCTGAAGCTGGGACTGGAGATCGGTAGGGAGGGTTTGTGTGAAGGACTGGGCAGATCTTGTGCTTGTTAGTATTAAATTTCACCCAAACAAACATGTTGGACAATGTAAAACCATTCTCTAAAAAGAAATTCAAACATTCCCCTGACCAGGCAAGCAAACTTCCAAATGAAAATCCAAACTACGCTCCCATAGGGGCCTTTGTGACATTCCCAAGGGAAGTGTGTTTGGGGCAGGCAATCCGAACGGGAGAGCTTTTGGGAGAATGCAAACCCTTCTGTGTTCCAGCGGGAAGGAAGCACTGGCTCGGGGTGGGGGTGTCTCTGCCTGCTCCCAGGATCATGGAGGGGGA
>VZTM01015566.1:106680-131463 GCA_013400555.1 Jacana jacana | reverse complement strand
GGATCGTGGAGGGGGAAGCACTGACTGGGATGTGTGTGTGTCTCTGCCTCACCTGCTCCCAGGGCCGTGGAGGCACCCGTCAGTGCTGCGCCAGCGGGAGATCTTGCTGTTTCTTGTTAACGCACTTTAATGTAACGTGTACATTTACAGTTAGACTTTTTTTTTTTTATGCTTTTCTAGTAAACTGTTGCAAATGTAGTGAATAAATAATTATTTGGTTGACAAAAACTGCGGGTGTGAGAAAATAAGCTTAGAAAAAAATAACTATAACACCCTGAGCTGGAAATGGGGCTTCACTCACACACACTCAAACGCCAAACAGAAGCAGAGTGACAGCAGAGAAGAAAACAAGAGGTGAGACGGAGCTGACAGGCAGGCAGGGTGCAATGGGGACAAGGGGACTGGTTTTGCCATGACTCAATTCCAAACCAGAAACGAGCTCCTGCTGTAAATGATCCTGAAGGTTGTACTAAAGCAGCAACTAATTTAAAGTAAGAGCTATTAATTCTGTGGTGGCCCATATAGAAATTACTGTCCTCGTCCTCTGAAGAGCACTCCAGGCTCTGACTGCAGGTGAAAGTTTTATGAACTGCTATGACTTAAAAGGCCCTAAATATTTTGAGTTCTGACCCACCAGCAACCCGGCTTTATCATCAAGTGGATGCTCTTCAGAACTTGAAAGCTCCCAAGAAGACGTTGAAGAATACAGATACGCTGACAGGAGGTTCTTTTGGCCGCTGTGGCACACCAGCTAAGGCTGGCTCCTCAGGGTACAATCACAAGGAATCCCAAAGGAATACAAATTAACGTTTCTTCAATATAACAAGAGCTACATTCTGCTCTTTGTGCTGAATTCTGACCATCTGGGCTGAGAAATTCCAGAGAGATCTCTCCAAGCTCAGCCTCAAAAGTTGCTCTGTATATTCACCCAGAGAAGGTGCGGGTCCCTCGCTCACCCAGAGAAGGTGCGGGTCCCTCGCTCACCCAGAGAAGGTGCGGGTCCCTCGCTCACCCAGAGAAGGTGCGGGTCCCTCGCTCACCCAGAGAAGGTGCGGGTCCCTCGCTCACCCAGAGAAGGTGCGGGTCCCTCGCTCACCCAGAGAAGGTGCGGGTCCCTCGCTCACCCAGAGAAGGTGCGGGTCCCTTGCTCACCCAGAGAAGGTGCGGGTCCCTCGCTCACCCAGAGAAGATGCCTGTCTATTTTACACAAAGCCCCATGTTTGAACAACCAAACCATTACCTTTTTAAGGCCAGTCGAAATGGGTAAGACTAAAGAAATGGGTAAGACTACAGGCTTTGCTGTCCCACTGGCCAGATGGACCATGTGCTGCTGCAGGAATGACCGTGCCAGGTGGACCGAGATGAGGCGATTGATGAGCGTGCAGCCAGCACATCCTGGGGACAGAAAACCAAGAAGAGTTTACACTTGCTTTTGTTCCCCTCCCAGTCTGAAAGGAAGGAGTCAGACCAGTCCCTGGGGAGGCAAAGGGACACCACCCGGGCTACACAGCTGGACCCGCAGAAGGAAGGTGACCCACCAATACTTGAAGAGTAAACACTTTGACAGTGGCAGGGGCTCTGCCCATGAGGAGCAAGGGCTTGGGAATATACTATTTTAGCAGCTTTATGAATGCTGCTGGAATAGAGCTCGGGTTTGTGCCAGCAGGAAAAAGGCGCATCGACTGCAAAAATCAGGGCTCTTCAAAGTATCTTCTTTGTGACACGGTCTGGGAGATCAGCTGCCCTGCATTTCATAGAATCATAGAAACACAAGGTTGGAAACACAAGATCATCTCATCCAACCGTCCTCCTGTCACCAACACTACCCACTGAGCTCCTAAATCACATCCTGTAGCGCCTCATCCAGATGCTTCTTCCACCAGCTCCCTGGACAGGCCATCCCAGTGCCTGACCACTCTGGGGGAGAAAAATGTTTTTCCTGACATCTCATCTAAATCTCCTCTGGTGCAACTTGTGGCCATTCCCTCCAGTTCATTAGTTCTCTGGGGGAAGAGGCCGACCCCCTCCTCCTCACAGCCTCCCTTCAGGAAGCTGTAGAGTGTGATGAGGTCTCCCCTCAGCATCCTCTTCTCCAGACTAAACAACCCCAGCTCCCTCAGCCGTTCCTCACAAGACCCAGACCCCTCACTGGTTTTGTTGCCCTTCTCCAGGCAGGTTTCAGGGCCTCGATGTCTTTCTCGGAGTGAGGGGCCCAAAACTGAACACGGTACTTGAGGTGCAGCCTCACCAGAGCTGGGTACAGGAGGATGATCAAGGCATGGAGGCAGAGAGAGTGAAAAGCTACTTACCTGGGGTTCTCTGCTGTTTCTTCCTGGATGGATCTCAGTACCTGCTTCATCATCTCAGCAACGTCCTGGCTGGCAGTTTTCCTCGCTCCCCATAGGTGAATGCTTCAGAGCAGTCAGAGATGAGTGTAGCCCTTGCTCTTCTTACTAGTCACCTACTATTGTTTCAGCAGGTTAAAGCCTTTCACTGGGAAACTCTGAATCCAATGAGGGAGTCTAGATAGATTTCAGTATTTAATATTATTAAATAGCAAAAGACTTTTCAGTCTTGCTGAAAAACGTGGGTTGAGATCCAGGGGTTGAAGACATCAGACAAACCAAACCCCCAATTTCTTAGCAGTGAGAGCAAAGAAACATTTGCTGTTTGGGGCCTTTTAAGAAAAAAAATCTGCAGGTGACCTGAAAATACTGAGAATTACTGGTTTATCCTTCCTTTAAGGGCTGTGGGAAGCACCAGCAGCTGCGCTGCCTTTGTGCCCGAACCCAGCTGAGCGCTGTAATTAAATCAAACCCTTTGTCTGGTTCTGAGATCAGACCAGATGTTTTCTTCTCGGTGCATGATGAGCCAAAGCAATTCCTCCCCACCTTGAGTTCACTGGAGTGGTCACAGCAGAGACAGGGTAGACTATGGCTTAATTATACAATTTCACCTGTTTCCACATTCCTATTTGCCCAGTGTTTCTCAGACTGGGATCTTACCCATGCATTTGGAGCCCAGAATTTCCCACAATGAGAACAGAAAGCACTGCAGATCCTGCATACACAGGTCTCATTTTCTGGTGTCCCTCCGCCTCCAGCATGCAATGGTCTTGTCCAAAGATCCAAAGTGTAGTGTCATTAAGATGAAGCTGGAAAAAGAGCCACCAGGGGCCCAGAAAAACTCCTGCAGTGCTACTCATGTGCAAATGTTTGCTGGTGAGTGAGCAGGGTTTTGTCGTGACCCAGACTCTTCCTGAAGATCAGGCTCTATGCACCCGCCTGGTACCAACCTACAGAACAATGCAACTAGTCCAGACAATTCCAGTTCACCCAATGCCTTCCATCCAGACAGAGACACGTAACACCAGTAACTGTCACCTGAATGAACATGCTGGATTCCTCAGCAGCAAAACCTTTTTATTCTAATCCTGTCTCACCCAGTGAATTTTAGGAGGGACGTCGCTGTGGGATTAAGTTCATGGTGGCTGACACTTCCTCACAGCTGGACTCAATCTGGATTGCTGACCAGCTGGCTCAGCTCTACTCAAGACACAGTGGCATTGGTTTTTTTCACTCAGTAGTTTACACACACTGAGTGCTGCTTGTGTAAAAAGTTCAAGTACAAGCAAAGGTTCAAGAACAAAATAAACAACTTTTTCTTTCGTTATTTTACAAAGAGTAAATAAATATCCTTGCAAGGAATGTGTACGCTCCAGCCACTCATCTACTCACAAATGTGTACACTCACTGTAGAGCTCCTTGTTGGGAAATTCAACCTCTGAAAGCGATACTGGTGACAGATTTTATGGAGGAGCTGCCACTCCGAGGTCTGTAACTTGGGGAAGCAAAGACAACAAACAGTTGTGCTTCCATTTTTCCCTGTGGAATGAAGGATGAGATGCCTCCGAGTTCTGCCTGCCTTCCTCCAAGGGAGACTTTGAGGACTTTTATGAAGTTAACATGGAACATATGGACTGCTGAAATGCTTCCACTTAAGAGCTTTCAGACAGCAGAGGACTTGTTTTCAATGGTTTTCATGGTACTTGTACCACAAAGAACTCAGGGACTCTGGAACCCTCACGATCCCGTCAAACAGCAGCACGGGTGGTGTTTCCCCCACACGGGCACCCAGCCCGCTCTAAATACAACCTGGGAGGATACATGAAGTATCTCTCCAAGCTGTAAAGGCTTGCTAACCAGAAACACAGAGGCTTTTGAAGGTGCATTTGCTCTCGGGTTATGAAGAGAGATGTCATTTTGAGAATTCCATAGCAAAAGCCAGGACTTATCACACAGGGCACCATGGGTAGAGCTCCATGTTTTTCGTGCTTTTATCCCAGCTCCCAGTCTCTTCCTGTACTTCCCACCCAGTCAGTGCACCCATTCAGTGTGCTGCTTGCTAAGAGAAAGCAGTTGTAAAAAAGACTTCTGGAAAAGCAGAGGTGTCTAAACAAAAGCATTTCCCTTGAGAGAGACCAAAGACACGCAATAAATGCCTCCTCTTCCTTCCTGACTACCCTGAGGGCTGCACTCTGACCACCAGCACCCAAGGTTTTAGTACCACAACAAACACATTCCAACGTTTGCAACTGACAACGCTCTCTGTAGGTACAGAAGCCCCTTAAAAAAGAGTAATAACCAAAAAAGAATTAAAAAAAAGAAGAGAAAGAAGCTATACCAAGCAAAGAGTAAGGGTTCATGGTAAGTAAGTAAGTTACACCAAAGAAGAAGTTATTATGAATGTATTTACACACTTGTTAAAGTACACAAATACAGTGGTAGTACAAATGAAGTGCTCTGAGATACTGGTTTCCAATACACAGGTTTATATAGACACTCTATTTCCGCATGATGGGATTATGAAGGACAAAACTTGCCCACACGCGAGTACAATTCTAGAAGTCTGCAGTCAACTTGGAAGTAGAGTACAGCAATCTAAGGTTCCAGATACAGCGAGAATAAAGAGGCTGCCTTTGTACCTCCCTCTAACAGTACATTTTTAACCACAGATATTTACAAGGAAAGCACAGTGAGGTGTAAAACCGTTTAAATGGTAGTGCACATGCCTAAAATACTGAAGTTTCTAGTAACTGAGGAAATAACTCTCTTATGCAAACTTAGCCGTGAGTCCAACTCTCGAGCTCCTCCCCGACCCTCTCCCCACACACAGGTGTCCCCGCCAGACCCAGAGCACACACAGGCAAGTCGCTAATGTTCTAGAGACATCCAAACAAGAGTGACTAATACTTAACACGTGGACCTTTGAGAGGGGCAGAAAAGAACTTGTAAACACCAAAGCAAGAAAATTTACTCTCCAGAAAACTTTGAAGACCAAGAGGCCTTTCAAACAACTCGCTTTCAAGCAGGGAAGAATTTCTCCAAACACCAAAACCGCTCAAACGAGACCTCTGTACAAACCACCACCTCGAACACGGAATTTCCCCGTCACTTCAAGCCACATTAAGTACAAACAGTACTTCTGCTACTGTTCCAAGCACTGTGAGGACAAAATACTTACTTTTATTCTATGAGACCATTTACAGTAACAAACAATACGAAGAATCTCCCACATTCCACAACCAACAGGCGCTAACGACACCCAGGACAGTTTTGTGGCCAACCTAAGCACGTTGATCCTTCCTTCCCAGCGAAGGACTCTGGGCGGGCTCGGGTCCAGTACAGTTAAGGAGAAAATACGGTACGTGCCCGAGTTGTACAAATTCTCAGGGTTTCACAGCCAGAATAGGTTGGTTGGTTGGTTGGTTGGTTTTGTTTCTCTTAAAGAATTCCTTCTTTGAGTCTTGGCATGAAACAGAAGGCTTGAATCAATTTATTTCTTCATTTTTAAACGTGTAGATGCGGAACGAAACGTGCAAACTCACTGAAGACTCAGTAGCAACGTGGTGTTTTCCACTTGCAACACCCTCCAAGCTAACCGACCTCAGAGTCCAGGAAACAGAATTTTACCAAGAAAAAAAGATGTTTGAAGCTATCCATGTACCCAAACTAAGCCGAGAGACAGGACAAACTTTCCATCCTTAATCCTTCCAACGCCAGAGTCTTTCGCTTCGTCTTTCACTTTCTTTCCAAAGAAAGAAATCCATCATCACCGGCTCTGCTACACGTCAGTCTCTCCAGCAGGGCACCCGGGGTTCCTCTTTGATGAGAAAGAATGATTATCAAAAATCCCTTGGTGTTACACAGAAAGTGTGAACGAAGACAGCAAAGAGCAAAGTAAAACTCTTAACAGGTTTTAAAATTTCATGAGCAAAACCGTCTCGGTCAGAACGGGACCACACAAAGAAGTAAAGAGCTTAAATAAAGTCAGATGGGTTTGATTCATTTACATGTTCCCTGCCAGACTGATTTATTTTTTTTTAAACAAGAAATTTCAAGTCATTGTCTTTAGTTTAGGTTTCTTTATATTCTACATTTTTTAAATCAGACAAAAGCAAGAGTTCTTTACAGAGAATTAAGCCAATAATTTTAGCAAAATGATACAAAAAACTTTCTTAAACCAAGTAAAAGATTTATAGTTACAGTAGAATAATAAAAAGGGGGTAAAGTCTGCCGCCTGTGGAGGGAAAACGGAAATGGCCATCCGATAACAGGCGGTCACCTCTGTAAACCATCTCTCTTTTCCAGCCCTGTTACCACAGGGTTCTCTTAAGGTCATTGGGTTTCTGGCAAAAGCATCCTGTAATGGCAGCTGCTGGAGTCTGTCCATGTTCCTCCAAGTACCTTTTAAGTCCCATGGAGAACTCCCATTGTAACGTTTCCGCTCTAGTTCAAGGTATTTTTGCTAGTAAAGCCACTGGGAACATAGGAGATCAGCCATGCATTATCTGCTCTCCATGGCAAATTCATTTTCATCGGTGCACAGCAGACTGGAGAACACTGGTAGTTACCCGAGCAGGAATCTACCAAAGCCAAAAGACAAGACAACATCAGCACACGTCCTTCCAGCAAACACCAGTGGCTCACAATGTACTTGTCAATCATTCCTTGCCAAAAGTACGTGTGTGAACTGAAAATCCAAGGAGCCTGGATTGGACACAATGCTTCACACCCACCTGGAGCTACAGGAAGTTCCCTGTATTTGCCTTCGTTATTAGAAGTTAACATGGAAAATTCACCTTTCCAGCCAGAGGGGACGTTTTGAAGAAAAGCAAACAGAGCATGAGCATGCACAGAGGAAAGAACAAACCAGGTGAAAACACTAGCACTGCAGTATCAGTGAATAGTTCAGTTTGGGGGGTAAAAAATCCCAGTAAGAGGGTGAAAACCAATTTAATTCTTTTCAATGGCTTCTCCTTTTTCAGGAGACATTGTCTTAAAAGACACTTCCACGATTTCCGTGGCTCCACCTATTTCAGCAACGGTGTGACATGATTTCAGTAGCACTTTCAGCAGGAAAAATGGAAACCAGCCACCCACCCCCTCCTGCCATTTCAGAGGAGCCAAAGGGCGAAGGAGCTGAATCGGTTTTCAGGATTCATTTCAGCTGTGAACAGCTACAAATAGTAGGGCACAGAGGAAAGGCCAACCGATGCAGACATAACCCCCAGCGGACCAGAATCTGCCCCTCGCCCACACACAAGCTTTCCCACACAAAGCTTTAGGTTTGCCTTTTTTTAGTTTTTTTTTTTTTATATATATATATTTATTTGATTTTTTGACCAAGGTCTGGTAATTGTCATTCAAAGCCTTGAGCTGCCATTTACAGTTGGACCTTTTTAATGTTACAAAGTGTTCAGGAAGCAGCTTGTGCACAGTCAGCCAAGCACACAAAGCAGGAGGAGGAAACAGAAGAGGAATAGCAGGATTCTTCACCAACCAGAGATACAGGATTAGTGCAAGCTTAGCCTTTAGAGAGAAAGTGAGGCAGCAGACGGAGTTATACAACAGAATTTCTTAAGGAACAGAAAAATCTCACAACCTTTATTTTAATAAGAAGCAAAGCAAAGAAGCTCCTGAAATACTTAAGAAAGCATCCTTCAGCCACCAAGGTTCAGATTCCAACTGAAACTTGTTATTTCTGGGATGAAACTGGTTATTGCCAAAGCAGAACAGACTAAAAAGCCAAAAGCTGCACACAGAAAGGCAGAAACTTCTCCTGCACTGAACAGTGGAAAGGACTTCTGAAATACCCAAATCCAGCCTGCCTACCTCCGAGATGCTCGTGTCCAAACTACCCTCATTAGTATGTGAACACTTTTAAAACCCAGATCAGAATAGACCTGGCTATTTTTAAAATGGCAGCTCGCAAGGAATGGAGAAGAACATAAACCAGTGGAAAGCGGATACGGCTGCAGCAGAACATTCCACTCGTGACAAGACAGAGCCTCGTGTGAGTCATGCAGTCAATTGACTCTTCATACAAGTGTGCTGACTCGGCAGGTCTGAAGCAGATGTGGGTTTGAATGGATGAGACACTGCTGCATGAACATCCTGGGAAAGACATGCAATTCTCACACAGCTAAAATTTAGACTTTGTTATTTTATGTATTTTATTTTATTTCATTGTTGATGCTTGAATGATTTTAGGGACTTGCAAAGTTGCTATTTTTGTCAATTCTGCTTGAGAGTCCAAGAGGAACAGCAGCAACAATTCAACTTTTGGAAGGACATTTACTTTTAGAAAAACCAATGCTCCATCAAGCATCTGGCCAGAAGGCACAGGTACAACCATGAGACAATGTCAGGAGAAGAAGTCAAGTCGGATGTTTCCGAGGAATGTTTTCCCCCACCCCATCCAAAGCTTTGGTGTCTAATGAGAAGCACTCACCCAGTGCTGCCTTCCAACGAAAGGAGACGAGCAGCTACTTGCCATGGTGTTCGAAAGGAATGCTATTCTGAGGTGGGGGAAAAGACAGCAATTTGTAACAGTTCCACTGCCCCCATGTATAAAGGTGTCTAACAAATACCCAACCTGAACTGGCAGTAGCAAATGCATCTCTTGAGGAACGCTGATTTCAGACTTCTGTGAGACATTTCTACCGTATTAAGAGATATGTAAAAAGGAACAAATCATATTCCTCAAAGAAATCTGACAGGGTCAGAAGAACAGCACAGAGTGTGATGCCTATTAAGATGGATATATGGAGAAAGAGTTGCTCATGGGGAGATGGAAACCCAGAGGCCTTGGAAGTTATGTTGCTTTTTCCCTAGGGAAGCAGTGCAACACTTAAGCTGTTCAACACCAGCGTTGGCTACAGTCTCCTAAAAACTCTCCTGTCAAAGAGACTTAACCAACTATTTCTCTGTGCAGCATTCCCATCTTTTCTTCCAACCACAGAGAGAAAACCTCCATATGACCGGTAGGAAATACGCACAGCTCTGACTGCTGGGTGCTGAACATGCTACATTCAGGAAAAAAACAAAAGTAAAAATTAAACAAGTTACTGTATACCATGAGCAGCTGAACTGAACCTTCTAGGAACGGGCATGAGGGCTACTCACCCACAACTAGACTCTGGAGATGGCCTCTGCTTTGGGGGTGCAGTCTGTGCAACGCCGACAGACAGAACTGATGCAGAGTCGTGTTTACCGCAATACTCATCACCTCCTTTCCTACATTTTTTAAAGTCTGAGCTATGCAAAGGAGACTGAGTGAACACTTGGCTCGTAGAGCTCAAGAGCAGAAGGATCTTTTAACAGCTGGTGGGATTTTCCTCCAGCACAGACCCCAACTCTTCATTGCACAGAGACCTGCAATTCAGGCGTCCCTCAGACCTGAGTGTACCACCTAGAAATGAATACAGTTTTGATGCAAAGGCAAAGGGGACAGATGATCTACTTCTTTTAGTTCAGTGGCCGAGTGCCTTCACTCAGACCTCTGTTTCCTCCTTCTTTATATGTGAGTAGTTTTAATTTTAAGTAATAGGTCCTTCACATATGTTTTCCCTGTAAACATCAGTTCCTGTAGGAATCACTGTCTCTGAAATGCTACACTAAGACCTCTTATCCTTCAGACAAACCTGAAACATCTTGATTTGAAATTCTTGCATTGTACACTCTGTTTCCCCAAGGAAACAAATTCCCCCTGTTTTCCCCCCATGTCAATTTTTACAGCTTTTCCTAGCGTTACAGTTTTCCAACTATTTAAGATACTGAGAACTGAACTGAGCATTTTCCAGCACCCATCCCATTAATGGCATGGAATGACCTCTCCCTTTCTGTCATTATTATATCATAGATTCAAGGATGTAATTACACCCTTTGATGCTGACATCGCACTAACCTCTCTGACATTACACCTCCTCAGCCACTGGTTACCACAGATACAGTTCCCTTATGTCAGACAATGGGCTCCACTCCTTCATCCCAGTTGGGTTTTGGAGGACTGCAGGAAGGCATGTTCTATTTGAATAGCCTTGACCTGACTGCTCAGCTCTCACTGAGGTTCACTGCTGTCAAACACCTGACAAGTTGCAGGTTTTTACCATACAATCAAGAAAAGCACTGTGTGCCATAGAATTTACATAATTTCATTAGAAACACCTAAGTTTCACAAGCTGCCCCTAGACATGCTGGTTGTTACTCCAATAAACGCGTCTTACTTAGTGTTACAAAGTGCTAGTCTTTCTAATGAGAAGGATTTAGGTACAAGGTAGACCTTGGGGGTCACCCTGGAGGTCAGGAATAGATGTGACACCTATTTTATTATCCTTACCATTTCCACTTTTCCACGAGTGTTACATTTCTCTGAGAAGAATTATATTACAGAAGAGAATTTCGGTTTGTATTAGCTACACTCCTTGCCTTAGTTTTCAGTTTGAGCCTGAACTGATTGGAACTCATTTTGGAAAAAAGAAAGATAAAAACATGGAGTCATATTTAAGAACCCCATGGAGAGCTACGTAGCTTCATTATTTCTTTGAGTAACCTCTGCACATTTCCATCCCCCAGAGCTGAAGAAGCAGCAGCCCTTCCTCTGGCTGACCAGAGGTGGAGAACAGAGATGCAGCGTTACCGTACCAAACCAAGGCACCCAAATGCAATAGAATAACAAACCTAATTTAGCAAGTTATAAATAGCAACTCTTACAAATGCAGTTCTTAAGACATCTATAGATCTCCACAGAAAACTCTACAAGCTGCTTCCTACCCGGAGTATGGTCTAAGCACTTGCCAAAAAAGGACCAGTGGTAGCCCGTTTACTTTAGACTTAGGAGGAAGCCCAGACACTTGGAATGGGAGTGGGCAAAAAGCTGCTGTTCTTTACTGCTCCCCTGGTAAGTGGGAGGGATGGTTTTCTACACTCTTAGACCCAGCCAACCAAAATTCTCCTTAATAACCTTCTCATTCAAGTTCAATACTGTAGTTTTTCCTGACTAAAAATAAGGTATAAAGATAATGGAAAACCCATGGCTTTAACTGGTAACCTGGTAAACATTTAAGGTTAAATTTTGATTATCACAGAATGACAGAAATCACAGAATCTCAGGGATTGGAAGGGACCTTGAAGGCTCACCCAGTCCAATCCCCCTGCTGGAGCAGGAACACCCAGAGCAGGTCACAGAGGAATTATTTTGATGTTATGAACACAGTAAGACCATAAGCTATGAAAACTTGCAACCTGAGACAGCTTGCCTGCCATGGAGTACACAAAAACTGGAAAAATGAAAACTTAATTCTCTTTAACAAGCTGACAGGGAAGTGCTACAAGGTGAAGTAAATCTTTCCTGCCTTCCAAATGCAAGAGCCCACAGGCCGCTGTTTAAATTACACTATGGCTGCACACTGTTATTCAGTCACCACGAGTCAAGACCAGCAGCGGTTCCCTGCCTGGAGAAGAACTAAATGAAGACAACAGATGGTGAATGTTGAATTGTAACAAACACGGAGAAGATCAGGACTAGGCCACTATCGGGATGTGAACCGAGTGATCCCATACCTGGAGCAGCCCTAAAAAGGGTGGGTATGGAAATGTGGCATTACGCCAGACTGCTCTGTTGGCCCACACCACAGATTACACACCTGATTATTCACAGGTTACTCTAAAGAACCCACACAGTCTCAGAGAACTCCCACTTCATAAGTTGGTAAAAGTATCTGCAAGCCCACCTGCATTACTTATACATTATAATGTTTAGAAAAGTGTAATGCTCACACTGAGCTCCACGTCCAGTTGGGTTCTGAGTAATTTGGAAGAGGGAGACTCCACAATCTCTTAGGGCAACCTGTTCCAGGCCTTGCCTACCTTCAGAGTAAAAAAGTTTTCTTATGCCTAAATGGTAATTTCTTAGATTTGAGTTTGTGCCCACTGTCCATTGCCCACTCCCTGGGTATCGCTGAGAAGACTCTGGCTGCACCTCTTTTACATCCTTCTACCAGGTATTTAAGCAGATTTACAAGATCCCTAACTATGTGCAGTTTTACTTACTTTTCATACAGTTTACAAACTCCAACCATAAAATATTTCAAGGTGAGAATTTCTGGTGGCAAGAACTGTAGTTCAGTGAACAATTTAAACTGGCAAAAATTGCCACCAAAGCCAACACAGAAAACCTCCCCTGTCTCATAGTCTCTTCTAGTCATTTCCTTGACTGTTCATCCCTTGTGCAAGCACAAACATTTGCACAGCTACGTGGTAAAACAATGAATTCAACTGGAAAATAACCCCCCAAAAGCCTACTTTTGCTACAGCAAAATTGTTTCTCCCTTTCAGTTCACCCTGTCTTCATTAGAAATACTCACCTTCTAAAAGAGCAAGTATGCTCCCCTCTAGCAGTATGATTCCCTATGTAAGAACGTCTACTATCCAAAATAATTAATTCTGCCAATTAAATGATGAAGCCAAAAGGAATTGAGGTAGTTTTTATCAATGTGCTCTGGCAGTGAGGAGTAAAATGAGTCCATGGTAAATATTATGCAGCTGAAAATCCAGCCCAGCATTCAGGCATGACAAAAAAACCCCTGGGCGACTGCACCAGTTCTCACAGCCGCCTGCTCCCCAGTAACGCTGCAGTACACCCGGGGCACGGGCCATTCCCTGCTCTGTAGGCATGGCTGGAGATGAGCTGGACAAAGCCAGGCCACACACCACTTAGGGGAAGTCTGTGTGAATACCCTGAAAGCAGAACGTTTCAGCTGCAGCACAAAGAGTTAAAAATATATTTAAGCATGGCTTGTCAGGCTTAGAAAGAAGCATTTCTAAAATCCCTTTGCTAAGTCACTGTGACCAACGAGGATGAGCTCAGTGCTGGCCCTGGCTGTGAACCACTGTATCGTTCATCCTCCTGCCAGCCGTTCAAACAAGCCGTCTGTGACCCATCCATTACCCACAGACGTGGGTTATGAGCTAGAGAATTACAGTACTGCACGACAGCATTTCTTCACTTTTGCACTTTTCTGTTCTACACCAACTGCTTCTTGTCTTATTCTACACCAACATCCTCCACTCTGTTGATCTGGAAACATGACTCACAACCGCCTCTAAATCACTCTGCTTCCTCATTGATACTAAATAAAAGAAATTCAGTAAGTAAAAGAGCTAAATGCCATCACTGTAGGTAAAAAAGCTGTATCTCCAGAATTTAGCATCATCTCATACACCAATGACTCTGTATTACTTGGAGTATTTGATGCTTATTGCTGCTAAGGTAAAAAATAATAATAGTATTTTTCCACAGTCTACAGCCACGTCACAAACATTTCAGGTAAAATGTAAAGCATTTAATCAAACCAACATCATCTGCAAAATCAGTATGAAATTGCATCCATCAGCTGGTGTGTTCTTCTGGCAAACTAACTTAATCACATCACCCCTCGGTCTTCCACTCCACAGCCATCTGTTTTTACCTGCGAAGTTGACATGCGAGAGGTGTCCTGTCGGCCTGTCAGGTCGGACGACGAGATATTGACTGGGGCCCCGCGATGCAATCTCATACTCACTTTCCTTTCCCGTTCCATGCCAGATACTGGCCGAGGAGAGGTGTTGGCTGTGAGAAAGAACTGCATTAGATTCCCATCATGAGAAATGGGATTGTAACACTCTCACTAGGAAAATCACACTCTCGTCGTCTGCATATGAAAATTCTACAGAGTCAAACAAGAGACATCAAGGCCTTTGTTTTACATTAGCAGAANTTTCCCTCCTAAGCAAGTCAACTGATTTAATCTTTGCCTTCCTCAGCAGCTGAGAATCTGAAACTTCAGTTCAGCTCTGCCTTGATTTTTCCCCACTGTGTGAAAGGAGTTTTCCATAGGCTGGAAAATAAATAATAACAACAACAACAACCACAACAACAACACCACCACCACAAGAGAGATCTGGAGGTGCTGGAGCGAGTGCAGAGGAGGGACACGAAACTGGTGAGAGGCCTGGAGAATAAGGCTTATGAGGATGGATTGAGGGAGTTGGGATTGTTTAGTTTGAGGAAGAGGAGGCTGAGGGGAGACCTCATCGCTCTCTACAACTGCTTGAAAGGGCATTGTAGGGAGGTTGGTGCTGGTCTCTTCTCACGGGCAATTAGTGATAGAACAAGAGGGAATGGCTGCAAGCTGCAGCAGGGTAGGGGTAGGTTGGACATTAGGAAAAAATTCTTCACAGAGAGAGTGGTCAGTCAGTGGAATCAGCTGCCCAGGGAGGTGGTGGAGTCCCCATCCCTGACTGTGTTTCAGAGTAGATTAGATGTGGTGTTGAGGGATCTGGTGTAGGGGAGAACTTGTAGAGTATGGCTGATGGTTGGACTTGATGATCCCAGGGGTCTCTTCCAACCTATGATTCTATGAATCTGTGATCAGGTGATGCGTGTATACAACTGCCTTCAATCTACTGAGAAGCAGGGGGTAGAAAAAAGCCAATCAAAAAACCCCCAAACCCTGACCACAGACAAATACCATTCAGGTATCCCAATTCTAATTTTGAATTTCCAACAACCAGGAACAAACTGCAAATCAGAGTAGTCTCCAAAGTGCAAAGTAGCCTACAAGCATCCAGGCATTTGCTTTCTTACCAGCATGTGAAGTTGGGGTAAGAGGAGTAGGAGGAGCTACATCTTGTGTTCCCCTCAGCCTGCCAGAAGCAGTGGAGGGTAATCCACGCACAGCTGGATTTCGTGTGTGTCTCAATCTTTCCTCTCGCTCTCGCCTTTCACGTTCAGCATCTTCGGCCGCTCTGCTTGCACCCTAGGGGTCAAGACCAGTGAACAACCTGGGGAATTACTGAGTCTACAGCTATGTATTTTTTGACAAAAATACTGAAAATAAAGAACTGGATAACCCATGAACTGAAGATTGCTAGAGCATTAGACACCTCCTCAACAGTTGCACATGTGCTGAAGGGCAAGGTGGGAGAAAATAGTAATTCCACACCCTAACACCAGTGTCTGCCCTGAAGGAGGTATCTCAGAAGCCCATCACATTGAAAACCCTGTAACTTCAGCTTAGCTGCCATTCACCTCATTCAACAGCCACCCCATGGCTCCTGCATCTCCTGCCTCTCCTCATTTCCTCATCTCTTTTTTCCTAGATAACACTGCTTCCAGGAGGAAAAAGGCCAGACAATCTCACAGTATCAGTTGAGATACTCAAAACTGACAACGTAGTAAAAAATACCATCACAAAAAAAAACCCCAAAAAGATAAATTTTGGAAAGTCATGTCAGCTACTCACAAATTTGAGCATGTTCCAGTCAAACACATAGTCATACGAGAACCCTTGTCGGTGGAAGAGGTTTCTGAACAACTGCCTTAGATAGGAATAGTCTGGTTTGTCATCAAAACGCAAAGAACGGCAGAAATTCAAGTACGTGGCAAATTCAGCTGTAAGAAAAGAAAGCCTGTTTTTTCCCTTCAGCTTCACATTTGCTTTTTACAATTCTGAATCACACAAAAAAACCCAAACCACCCCAAACCCAACAAAGAGGGAATCTCCTAAACGTAAGAAGAAGAATAATGACCTAATACTGGAAATCTGTGGCAGACAGCACTACAGCCCAGCTACCACGTCAACCCCAAAAAGGAAATCATTTGTCTGCCACAGAGTAGGTCTCATTTGTCATCAGCAGAGAGGACTCAATCTTAGAGTTCTTTAACCAGCAGCTGAGGGGAGAGGGTGACAGACAAGGATGAGTTTAAAACTAAGTCAGGCAAAGAAAAGAGATGTTTTTGCCCTTTGCTCTGAATATATTTAAATGTAATTTATTGCAGGACATGGAATAGCACTTCTTTGTTGTTAAGTCACATCAAGATTTATGTCTGCTACCTCACAAACCACACAAAAGCTAGGGGACCCATATAAATTTCCCATAAATCACACTACAACTTTAGATTTGCAATAATCTGAACCCCCATTTTCTATGGCATTCAAAAGATTCATTATACAGCAAAAAACCTATTAATATCACTGTGAATTCAATGCACCAGAGATGACAGTGGCATCAAAACACCAGCTTTTGAGTTTGGGTCTTTCTGGCTGAAATGATATTTAACAATGTACACTAAACCAGAAATCCTATGAAGGGCACAAGGAAACTCGATTACCCTTCCCTGCCGGTCAGTGCCCGAGGAAACCACACCGAGTGTAAAGGAACACGTATCAAACAACATTTGAAAGACAGTAAGTTTTCATACAGGACTAAGGAGAACTATAGTTCCCATTACCATATGGAGCTGCTGAAGCCAAGGGTGTGGAAAGAACAGAGACAGAACTATTCATGAAAGATCAACACTGTTCTCTGATGGTGGCTAACGTCAACAAGTTGTAAAACAGACTTAAGTATAATCTTACAGGGCTCAAACATGGCAATTTATTACTGTGGTGTAAATACCAACTTGAGAAATAGAAGAGCTTTGAGGCACGATGCTAGAATGCAGATGGGTTTCTTACGCCTCTCACAGACGCTGCCCATCAACAGCCCAAACCAGATGAATCTGGAATGACAATTCCCACCCAAAACAACAGCAGTAAGAGGTGCACCTGACTAGACAATCCGATTCACCCAAGAAATGGTACCCACGTGTATGAAGAAATGGGTAGTTTCTCAAAAAGCTCCTTGTCTGTTAGAGTTATCCAGCCAGCACAGATGCATGCACACACAGTATGGTGCCTATCAGATGTACCAAGCTGCCCTTCAACTCGAGGGCGCCGCAATAATGGTTTACTAATAGTTAAGACAAGGGATAAATAGAAATGGTCTATGATTGCAAAGATCCAAGTCTCGAAAGCACGGTATCTTTAGCATGGACATGTCCAATCGTGGGGTTGTGGGGGGAAAAGAAAGAGAGAGAGAGAGAGAGGTAGAGAGAGAGAGAGAGGAAGAGAGAGAGAGGGAGAGAGAGAAATCAAAAAGCCTGGTAGAATCCAGTGTAGAGAAAAAAGCATATACCACTATAGGTACCACGTAGGCCTAGTGCCACATAAGAGTAACTTACAAGGATATCCTTTACACAAAACCTCAATGGGTGTAGACATTTTCTTTTCACTGATACGTTCGTATTTCTGCCTCTTTGTTGCTGCTTTCAGTCCCTGCCAGGGGAGGGAGCCCAGGTTAAAATACATCAGTACATAGCCCAAGGACTCCAAGTCATCTCTGCGAGATTGCTCTACAACAGCATAAAAAAGTGGACTCATTAGGTTTCATTTTCTACTGGAAAAACAAAAGACTGTGCAACAAGACTGTCATAAAAACCTTTAGAAAAACAAGAGATAGCTGAGAGTTACTATGCCCATGATAAACTCATCCAATACAAGGAAAGGCCTTTCACCCTTGCAGTTATTAACAAATGTGCTAATTCCTGACAATCACAGTGACTGAATCCCACCCAATGGAGAGACTGGAAGCCAGGCAGGCTGCACTGCTACTGCCAGAACTAAGGAGTCTGCCTGCTGTGCTTCCACAAACCAACATCTCCTCGCACTAATACTACATACATGGACTCTAGGTTCCATTTATTGCTCTCCCCAGCTCACCAATTCCAAGATGAGTGTTGATGGACGCGTAACGGGCAGTTCCCGTTAAGTTTTTGTTTTCACGATATGGAATATGTTGGTGAGTTCGAGCATCTCGGTACTTCTTTGCTAATCCAAAGTCTATTATGTAGACAAGATTGCCTTTCTTCCCCAGGCCCATGAGGAAGTTATCTGGCTTCACGTCTCGGTGAATGAAGTTCTTGGAGTGAATATATTCAATGCGACTAATCTAAGTACAGAGGGGAAAAAAACGTTGTTGAGAGACTGAATATACACTTTTTTCATACAAAAGCACCAGCAAAACTGTCTAAATTATAAAAGAGGCAAAGAAATTTTTTATTGTAAAATGTAAGGGCGTTAAAGAGAACATAATTTAGAAGACAACAGCTACACTTTCTCACCAGCTCTCTCCTTGTGTCTGTTTTACATTTGTTTCCAAAATCTTTCTGGAGGGAATTTCTTTGTCTTTCAGCACTACAACACTTGGTTTGCAAACAGCTCAGGCCCAGTGTTTTTAAAATCAAATTAAGACTCTGTAATAATCACTTTTGTCAAGACACTATATAGCTACAGAAACAAAAATATTTTTGAGTCTTTTCTCTAGCACTTTTCTTGAGTCTCTTCTCTTTTCTGTTTTTGTCCAAATTACAGAGATACGTGGCTGGTTATGATCTCTCAAGGAACTTTAATATCCCAACACACTACACTACGAAGATCAACCAAGCAGCTTCCTACCATTTGGTCAGCGAGTAATAGGACCGTCTTGAGACTGAATTTCCTTGAACAAAAATTGAAGAGATCTTCAAGACTCGGTCCCAGCAGCTCCATCACCATTACATTGTAGTCCCCTTCGGCTCCACACCACTTAATCGTGGGAATACCCACTAGAAAAATGAAAGGAGACGGTTTATTGAGTATAACCAGTGGATTTGTACAGTTCATTCACACAAACTTTCAAGGCTCTCTGAGAGGGTCACTACCATGAATATTTGTATTTACAGTCAAGTTTAACAGTTGTGCTACCTTCAGCCATTCCAAAATGAAGTTTGATAATTTTATATTAGTCCTGCTGCGAAATGATAGCAACAGAGGTCTAAAAATAGCCTTTCTCCTCTTCCCCAGAAGCCTCCCTGTGTTTAGCTTATAACTTGGAAGAATGTAGTGGTTTTGCTGGATTTGAACATCAAGCATTTTAAAAGTATTAATACTCATGTCATCTCCAAGATGGCAACAAGGAGCAAACTGGAAGTCTGAAAATAAAGACACTGACAAACCGCTGAATGTTATTACTAAAGAAGGTCTCAGAAATTAATAAAGTAAAATTCCAAGCCTACATGATCACTATAAAATACCTCTCTCTCATTTCAATTGGCAATGAATTTTCGCCTTTGCTTCATACTCTCCTCTGGTTCCATTGTGGTTGCTGTTTGGTGAGTCTCTTCCAAAGCAGCATTGTTTGTGAGATGCTTGAGGGAGCTAAAATTAGCCCTGCTTTATGCAGAGACTCAGGAAAGTGATTTCACACAAAACTACAGACTTGTTCAAAATTTTTCTTTCAGTTAACTCTGTACAGAGGTAGCCTTATTCAGAATTTGAAATGCCTTTGCTTTGAGTTAATTCTCCCGTTTTAAACCCTTACCTTTACTTGATACACATTATTTCTTCCTGAAATCCCTTCACAAAGAAACCCTTATTCACATGGAAAATTAACCTTCTGCCACCTGCCTCCGCAGCATCCATCCTCAGAAGGAACCTGCCATTGCAGCCTTGTAAGCCCATAAGGGAAGGGTTTTACTCTCCAAAGGTTTTCAGGTTACAGGCAGGCAGGAACCGAATGAGGCAGCAATTAAAAAGTAACTAAACACAAATACACATTATCACCCGTTCCTAGATACACGATTACTGTACTTTGCATCCGAGATACAGCGTGGAACATAGTCTTTGCATGAGGTATAGCCTCACTCAGGAAGAATTCAAGGGACTATGGAACAAAAGCAGAACTTAAGCACATCCAGTTTATGTCCCAGAATTGCATGGGAATCTTACAATTGCAGAATTCCAAAGTACAGGAATGAGTTATCCCAGCAGAGCACCACGCAGGTGCTACACTCCTGTTCTCTGTGACTAACGCCGTTTGGTGTCAGAATTCTCACAGCAAGGCAGTATTTTTAGCTCAGCAGAAATACTACTAAATAACACATTTAACAAAAGTTTGATGGAGTTCAGAATCGTGCTACTCTGATAAGCAAGTCAGGCCGAATGCTCCAGAACATCGGTCACCATCTTTCACTGCCTCAGGAGGAACACAAGCGCAGCAGCAGGACGCTGCCAGGCGGGGACACACTTGGTTCCACATTGCTCAAGGTTTTAACTTTTTAATATTCTGGGACCACATGCACCACTGGAGAACCTCAGTGGGTTATCATGAAGGTCTGCAGCCATGGGTTTGGAACTGCAACTCCAGACTGCACACAGCCCCCCCCTTTCCCACCTTCTCCTTATAGGTCAGAAGAGATCTTAACCGTGAAATACCTCCAGGCGGCAGATACATCAGACATAAACACACTTGAATGACTGAAGAAGAAAGATAATTTGCTTGCCTCCACCCTGCATCATTTTGTAGATTTTACTCTCGATGTGGAGCTGGGGATGTTTGGTTTTCACACATTCCAACTTAATTGCAACTTCCTCTCCAGCAGCAATATCAGTTCCTAAAACCAGAATAATTTAAAACATTGGTCAGAATAGTTTTTTAAGATCCATTTCCTTTGTCAAGACTGGAACAAAATAAATCCTGACAAACTGCTTCTCAATGACAAACATCCAGAGATTATTAAATCCGTTCAACCATGATTATCTCCAAGTTCTGAAGCCTTAGGGATTCTCTCCAACAGAGCAGGGGTTTAAGAGACAACTATGAGATGCTGTAGCAGGGGAAGCCAAAACTGCTCTACCCAACTGCTACTTTGGTCACAGCCCAGTAGCAGCAATTGGAAACTTCAATCTGCAATCTAGCTTTTTCATATTTTATGGATATATTACTTTTATGAATATATTATGAATACATTGCATATTATATGTGACCTTAAAGGAGTTACAGTGCACATCGATCCAGAACTGTGAAAGGACAGATCAACAATACGGGCAGGAAGGCATTATTTGCTGATCTAATACTGACCTCCCCACCCCAGACAAACAAAAAGCTGGATTTTGAACCACACAGCTCTTGCCTATGCCTACAGCCACTGCCCCTTCTCTCCAATCCCACAGCAGCCAAGACCGGGGAAACTGCAGACTGACACCATCCCTGGTGGTGCTCAAGAAGCATCTGGATGAGGTGCTACAAGCCATGGTTTAGTAGCTGAGCGGGTGGTGCTGGTGACAGCAGGAAGGTTGGACGAGATGATCTTGTAGGTCCTTTCCAACCTTGTGTTTCTATGAAGATAATATTATGCGACGGGTGACAGCAACAGATCTGGATGTTTTGGGGCTTTGGTTTATTTGGACTTTAAAAAAAAACAACCAAACTTTTAAAATCCAAAGCACACAAATTGCTGTGTGTACTGAAACACGCACCTCTCTATAGACAGCTGCAGAGTTTGGTGTTTGATTAGGGCAAAAACTGCACAGCAGGGTCAGAATCTACATTACCGGTATCAAATTAGGCCAATGCAATATTAAACTGTTAAATGACAGACCATGATCTCAACCTGGTAGGTCATTTCTGAGGAGAGTTGCTCTTATCACCCAAGATAACCAGCCTGAACTCTGCTTCTGTATAAACCCTTCCCCTACGAGACAAGAGATTTCGTATTAAAATAATGAAATCAAAATACTTGAGTCCAGCAAAACTGATGGGAAGGGTACAACAATACCAATCATTCCTCCAAGCAACACAGTGCTTGTCCCCAAGCAGGGACTTTTGTCCCCACTTAAACCCTGGATGAAGCTTCTAAAGTAACTCTGTAACCACCAAAAGCTTAACTTCCTTTAGGGAAAACATAGTACTTGGGAACATGCAAGAAGCAGTATTATGAGAGGCATCAATAATTAGAAAGTAGTAATAGGCAGTATGGTGAGAAGTCACCATTTATAAGCCAAAAAGAAAGTCTAGAATTGCAAAAATATTTTCTTTTAAACTACAAAATCCTAGTTTGCTTGGAATTGCAAAATCCTCTACTATGGGGAAAGCCTGGGAAAGTATTTCATTAGTTTAAAACTCAAACCTCATTCTTAAGAAAAAATACATGAAAACACAGCGACTGCAACGCCTTCCTGCGTGGCACCTGTCTGACCTCACGGACTGAGCAACAAAACTCTCCCCTCCATCTTCTATTCCATTTAGAATAGCTGGGAATGCATTTCTATCATGCATTCCTCTGGATGGCAACTTCAAAAGGTGCAGGTACACTAAATTCCTAGATTTTATTTTCTGTAGGCTGTCCACATGCCTTTATTTACACTAACTGCCTTGCACTTCCAAATCCTGCCCCACAGACCCCGCCACTCAAAGCCAGCAAAGCTGGGGCCATTTCAAACTCCACAAGACAAATTTTGAGGTAGGAGGGAGAACAGGAGAGATTGTTAAAGAACTACGATAATAACAACCGAGTCATCAGCTCTGTATTCCAAAGAACTGACTAAAAGACAGAAGGTCCCTCCCCTCTGCTCTGGAATGTCTTCAACACCCTTGGAGCTGCATTAAAAAAAATAGGGGAGGACTGGAAACAGGCAAAAATAACCAAATCTTCCTTTCTGAAGCATGAAAGCAATGGGGAAATCTACACTGAGGAAACCCACAAATGGAGTAAGAGCTGGCAGAAGGCATGGGCACTTCAAAAATTCAGGACTTCTGAAAGAATATTTGAAATTGTTTTAAAGCCTGAAGTCCTACTTGTACAGCCTGAACGGCTTTTTTTTTGTTTGGGTTTGGGGGTTTTTTCCCTAAAAAAAAACCCCCACATTTCATTATCATAAAAAGCAAAGATTTCAAATGCCTCTGTTTTACCAGGTCACAGTAGGTAAAACCAAATGGGCCTCTACAAAAGGCTTCAGTTCTTGAGACAGCAATTTTCCCCTGGAAAAGGAAATCCATACCATTAGGTGGATCTTCCAGGTACACAATCTAATCCTGAGCTGGCTCCTGGCTCAGGCATGACGTTTGCAGCAAGTCCTAAAAGTAAATCTATGTTGGCTACTTAAGAGATAAAAAAAACAACAAAGAGGTCAAAACCAGGGGATGAGGAATTCCTGTGCAAAAGGCAGCACAGCAGGAGTTCTGAGACTCAGAGACCTACTGTCTCCTGTGCACCTTCACTGGTGTGGGCTGTGCGTGTGAACGGAAAGGTGACAAATGACAACATGTTTATTTTACTTTGACTTTAAATTTATACTGGAATATAAACTGATTTACCTGAACAGCAGTCAAATGCTAAAGTCAGAGTTTCTCAAAATTGCCAAGATTCTTCAGATTTTAGCTGCTATCCTGACCTCCACCCCAAATCCCATTAAGGAGGAACTCTGCACAAGCATACCACCCTTCTCACCAGTCTTCCCTCTTTGATGCAAGCACTGCAGGGGGAAAGAACCACATTCTCTGCCTCTCGACAGCCACACGCCTTCAGCGGGAAACGGGAGACTTCTCATCGGGTGCAGGATCTACGTTATGGATAACTGGTATTTCATTACCTGCTCCCAGGCAGCTTCAGCTAAGGAATGGTTCTGGAATGCCAACTCTGTGCTGCAACACGAAGGTCTGCTGTCTAGGAAGACAAACCACCCCTCACAATGCACACACTGCCAAACATACCACACGTGTCAGCTGGTGACACTGGTTTTACCCTCCAGGCGCAGCTAACGTACCAGAGCCCCCTGCAAGTCCCAAATCCCCTGCTTTTCGACTGGTTTTTTCTAAGCTACCACAGCTTTCAAACCCAGCCTACTCATTTGTGTGGCAGGATACGACGTTTGTATTTCTCCGGATCGGAGCCATGGAGAGTTTGCAGAATGCTTTGAGTATTTTAAAAACATACCTGCTTTCAAAACTTGTTGTACCCACCGCCGCTTGGCCCAGTCCCATTCCCACCGAGAGCCACACCAAGAGATGGGGCAAAGGCAACGCCAACCCGGCAAACTTTACCACCGCCCGGCAGCGGCCGTAGCAGGGTACCATCAGACGCAGCAAGGCCTTGGGACAACCATTCGAGTAACAGGACAGCCCAAGCATGAGGATCCTTTGAAGGATTCGAGGGATTTTTTAACTGCAATAACCCAGTCATCCCTAGTTGTGTAATTTTTTTCTCCTTGGGCCTCGCAAGAGAAGCAACACCCTTACGACAGCGATTTTTCCCGGTCTGCTGCAGTGATGTTTAACCCTGACGCACACGTTCCTTTCCCAAGACATTTTTCTGACCGTGGTGGTTTTGTGGTTGTGGTTGTTGTTGTTGTTTCAACCAAAAATGAGGGGATTTATACCTTTACCCCCGTTTTCCAGACGAGGAGATTACCGGTGCCCAAGGTCACCAGACAACAATGGGAAGAGGCAGCTAAATATGCCAGAATTTCCCATTTCCGCACTGTCCAAATTAGGACATGATGTCAACGAAACACGAGATGGCTCTTGCTGTGCCCCCGGCAAGGTGCTCCCTAACAAAGGGCATTTCTCGGACAGCGCCGCAGCCCCAGCTCCCGCCGGGGTGAAACGAGGTCTCGGGGGCTGCCCCGGCCCAACCCGGCCGAGGCCGGGAGCGAGCAGCGCCCACCGCGGCCTGGGCTCCTCACCTCCTCCGCGGAGCCCCACAACCGGCCACCTCCGTCCCTCAGCGAGCCACCCCCCTCCTCACCCAGGTAGATGTCCCCGA
>VZTM01015566.1:85534-105614 GCA_013400555.1 Jacana jacana | reverse complement strand
GAGGGGAGACCTTCTCCCTCTGCAACTCCCTGAAAGGAGGGTGTAGCTGGGGGGGGGGCGGTCTCTTCTCCCAAGTCACAGGCCATGGGTGGGACAAGAGGAAACGGCCTCAAGCTGCACCAGGGGAGGTTCAGGTTGGAGATTAGGAAACGTTTTTACACAAAAAGGGATTTTAAGCCTTGGACTGGGCTGCCCAGGGCAGGGGTTGTTCAGCCCCAAGTTCATGTTTATAGAGAGATGGAAAACTAATATTCATTTATGTGTATAAAAGGAGTTCAGAATAAAACACCACAATCTCTAAGGCTTCTATGGTTGTCGGTAATATAAAAAATCTTAGAATTAAAAAGACTTTAAAAAAATTAGAAAATTATAATATATCAGTGTCAAAATGGATGTCTAAGTGGGAATTCGATATAACGTGTCGATGTGTAACCATCCCTAAAGAGATCTTCTCTAGAAGTGTGAAAAAAGACTAGATATTCCCTAAATAGTTATTTGTGTCAGTAGACCCAGAGGTGTAGATGTCTCTGCTCTGAAGTTTCTGAAATGCAAACAAAGCCCATTTCTAGCCAGGATTTAGAACCTCCCCCGGAATCTCACCTGAAGTCACAAAAGCGCTTTCAAAAGCTGCCCCTTTCACCGTTTCCTCTCTCAATTTGGGGCTAATTTCCCCAAACGAGACTTTCTCCCCAGAGCAGGAAATGCCGACATAGTGCAAAAGCACCCCCAAACCCCTGATTCTGGGTCTGCGCTGGGGGAAAAAAACCCAATCTGGGGATGAAAACAATACCCCAGTTTGTGGCCATGGCTGTCGCTGCCTGGGCCGCAGAGCCCGAAGCCCCGCCCGCCGGTGTTTACGGCCCCCGCCTGGAGTGAACCGGGCTGAGAACGGTACGACTCATCGCCCTGATGAGCGCTCGGAGCGGGATCGATGAGGGGGTGCTGCCGCCCGGCGGCCCAGGGGCGGTATTGCAGGTGCGGAACCCACCACACGCATACGCAGTGCCCGTAGCTCACGGCCTTCTCTGGCCACGCCCCCGGGTAGCGCATGCGCAGTTCGGCACAGGCCGGGGCCGAGGGCGAGGCGGCCCGCCCGGGGCTGTGCTGGGCTCCCTGCCTCCCGCAACGGCCCTGAGAGCAGCCGGTACCGCTGCGGTACCGGCTTTTACCGCGCTCTGGGACACCCAAAAGTGGCGGTCAGTCCTGTGGAGATCTGTGTTTATGGCATTTCAGTCCTCCAAGACACCGGAAGTGACTGTTAGACCTCCGGCGTCAGTCCAAAACGTTGGACGCGCCCGTCCTTCTTTCGGAAACTGGTCTCTATGACCCCCGCGGTCCTCCAGGATGCCGGAAGTGACTGTTAGTCCTCCGCCATTGCTCTCTATGGCACCGCGGTCCTCCAGGATGCCGGAAGTGACTGTTAGTCCTCCGCCATTGCTCTCTATGGCCCCGCGGTCCTCCAGCACACAGCTGGTGTCCTTTAGTCCTCCGCATGTCGGTCTGTAGCGTCCCGCGGTCCTCGAGGAGACGAAGTTCGTGCTTCTACAAGCACGAAACTTGCTCGTGCTTTTACAACCCAGTCGTTTTAAAAATTTTCTTGCTCCCTTTCCCTCTCTCTGTCTCCCGGAGGTCGGTCTGTCTTGTGCCCTCTCCTGTGGCAGATTTCCTGCCTACATCCCCCTGCGCAGCTCCGTCACCCGCGTTCTGATTCCGGTGCGGGATTCTGCTGCCCCGCTGCTTTCAACATGGTCTGTCTCCCGCCTCCCTCTCGTCCCGTCCCCGTCTGCGGTTCCCAGTTCATGGTTTTGTTTTGTTTTTTTCCTTGCCTATTCCTTTGTCACTTGTCTCTGTCTCCTTGTGCCATTGGTCCCTTCTGCCTGCCTCTGCTCCCTGTCTCTCATAGTTATTCCTCTCACTGTCCCCATTTCTTGCACAGTCCCTCTCTCTCCAGGGCTGCCCTGCTCCCCACACCTCTCCTGTGTGTAGTGTCCCACTTGCAGTGTCCCACACCCTCTGTCCCTCCATCCCTCCCCTTGCTTTTCCATTCCCTTTCCTTCCCCTGAGCCGCTGTGCTCACCTAGCCTCACAGCGAACTCACTGCTAGGATTTCTTATGTGCATTAAGGAATAAACATTTCCTGCCTCCTCTTGGGCCCCTGGGCACAGAGTTCATGTCCGGGGACAGGCGTGGGGGAGCAGGTGATGTCCTGTGTAGTTTTGGCAATGGCCTTTCTTCCCAATAAGCTCCAGATGGGGCTGTGGCAGCCCAGGCAGGGCCCACGAGGTGAGGAAGAGCCAGGCCACGGGTGGGGATGGGCTGAGGTGCAGCCAGCGAGTGTCCAGCTGTACTGGGGGTCTCTGTGGGGAGAGGGGGCCTGGGCACCCCTACCCACTGGAGATGAAACAGAGGGGGTTCTACAGGCAGCTGCCTCCAGCAAGGCATGCACAGTCCCTGTGGTGAGGAAGGATCCCTCCTAGCCATCCCCTGACAAAGCGCACCCCCAGGTGTGACTGCATTTAATAAACTCCTATAGATAGCTTACCATGGACATCTAGCTACAGCCCACAAAAAGAATTTACTCGCCTACCCAGTTGCATTGCCGACAGGATTGATGTAGAGGCAGTAAAAGAGCGGGTGTTGATACCTACATTAAGGGTTGCCTCCTCTGTTTGATGCTTTGCCGGCTGGAAACCTGAGGCAGGCAAGAACAGGAGGTAGAGATCCACTGCCCGCCATGATGGCCGCTGGGCCAGCCCTGCTGCTCTCCCGGGACACTGTGGGAAGGGCAGGGCTGCTGTGAGGGACTGCTGTCACCCCTGGGGCTTCTTGGCGGTCGGGGCTCTTGCTGGGCCCTCGGCTCACTGCGGCTTTGGGGCTGGTTTAGCCTTTTGGGCAGGTGTGTTTTGGTGTTTAGAGGAGTGGAGGTAAGAAGTCTGAGGTGAGAAGGCCAATGGTATCCTGGGTTGCAGCAGGAGGAGTGCGAGGCAGGTGGAGGGAGGTTGTCCTGCCCTTTTGTTCTGCCCTGGGCAGGCCTCATCTGGAGCACTGGGTCCAGTTCTGGGCTCCCCAGTTCAGGAAGGGCAGGGAACTGCTGAAGAGGGTACAGCAGAGGACTAAAAACATGATGAGGGGCCTGGAGCATCTCTCTTATGAAGAAAGGCTGAGTGACTTGGGTCTTTCTAGTCTGGAGAAGAGAAGACTGAGGGGAGATCTGATCAACACCTATAAATACTTCAAGGGTGGATGTTAAGAATTCAACACCAGTCTTTTTCCAGTGGTGCCCAGTGACAGGACAAGAGGGAACAAGCACAAACTTGACCATAAGAAGTTCCATCTAAACACAAGGAAGAACTTCTCTCCTGTGAGGGTGGCAGAGCCCTGGAAGAGGCTGCCCAGAGAGGCATTGGTCTGTATCAGGGTTAGAGCTGTCTGTAGTTGGAGCTTAAGGGATAGATTGTGTCACAGATGTTTCCGGAGCATCGCTTTTGCTGGTGTGATCTGGGCTGGAATCACAGCTCCTCTCTCAAAAGTTCTCTTTCCATGGAGATTCCCTGCAGCGTTCAATCCTCGGGTTCTTCTGGACTTTGATTTTAAAGCCTGGCTTTTCACACATCTGTAATTCTGAATTTGTATTGCGTTGCAGCACCCCAATGTTGACTACCACCTGAGACCAACTCACGCGTTTGTATTGCTCCCTATCGGGTTATGTGTTGAATTGTGTTGTATCGCTCGGTATTTGGTACCATACTGCTTTGTATCACTCCATAGTTGCATCAACCGCCAACTGAGACTGTCTTGTGTTGTCTGGCCCTGTATTATGTTGTTGTTTCGCATTGTACCGCTCTGTGTTCTGGAGGCCCCCAGGAGCGGTGTCCCCGAGGAGCGTTGAGGAGACAGAGTGATGTCCTGTTGCCACAGGCAGGTGGGAGGATGGTGTAGCCAAGGCTGAGGGTTGGTGTGGGAGGGTTGGTGAAGGTGTGTGAGCTTGCTTGATGTTGGTGTGGATTGGCTGTTGCCTTGCGGGTTGGAGTTGCAGGTGACTGTGCTTTGCTTTTCAGGCAAGTAGGGAATTTTTGAGAACCAAATTTGCCCAGAGAGGCATTGAATTTAAAAAAACCCCAACAATCCCAGCCAGGGGATTTATTTCCTCCCTCCTGGCTGGTTTTTGGGGGATTTTTTCCCTGGTCCTGGCTGCCCTGTGAGGCAATGTTCATTGACAAAGCTTGGGCAGAGGTGGGCCTCAGGCTGGGGTTTTTGGCAGCCAGGGCTGGGAGCGGAGCTCCTGGTAAGTGGTCCCTCAGAACGTGATGAAATCCTGTTATTTTAGGGCAGTGTGCTTAGGGGACAGTCACAGGCAGATTGTACTGGATGGACAGTATTGAGGAGGATCAGGTTGTCAAGCTGTTTGATCTGTGTTTTGCAATGGTAGTGAATTCTTCTGATGAGGTTTGAAAAACATTACATGGGGAATATAAGTGACTTTTGGGGTTTTTATTCACATAGGGGTGGAGGTTGCAGGTCTGTCAGGATGAGCGGTGGCCACCCGCTTTCTGCCCAAGGGTGTAAATTGTGGAGACTCTGTCCTCATGAAGAGGAAAATGGACATGTGTAGTGATAGATGGACATGATGTAGCCCTGTCACCGTAGCTGCCAAAAGGTAATGAGGAAGCAAACATTACTGGTGACTAAGCAGTTATCTGGAAGCTGTAACCACATCAGGGTTTGGGTTTGAAACAGGCTCTCAGTTACTAAAAGAGGTCTGTAGGTGGCTGCTGAATCCTGAGGGATACTGTCAGGTTGCAGGGCCAATAATGAGAGCAGCGGGAAGGCGTGAGGTTTGAGGAGCATGCTGAGGAAAACATCTGTGTAAGCAGGAAGGAAGGGAAGCTGCTCTGGCCACATAGAATAATCCTTGGTGGTTGGGGGCGGTGAAAGTTCCACTTAGTCTGAGTTCTAAGGGTTAGCCTGGAAAAAGAGTGAATAAACCATCAATGAAGGCTGCCGTGTTCTTGTGGGTGTCCCGTGTCTTCTTGGGACTGTGTGTCTGGCTGTGACAGTGTCTGTGCACGTGTTGGACTTTGACTGTCTGTGCACTGAGTGTTGACACTGTGTGGCTAGGTCAGTCGGTGTGACTGTGCCTGTGGGGTGTCTGCTTCCGTCGTGGTGGCCTTTGTCCCCTCTGTGGGAAAGACTCTTGTGGTTTTGCTGAGCTTTGTATGTCCTGCTGAATTCTTTCATGGGGAGGGAAGGAAGGGGGAAATCTCCTTCCTTCCTATTTTTTGTTATCAAAACCAAAAGCTGATCTACTTTTGTTCCCCACCTGCCTTGTGTCCTCTTCCTCTTTTTTTCCTTTACCTGGCTCTGGAGACTATTGCTGGCAACCAGCCAAACCAGGCTGGGTGGTGGTGGTGGTGTGTTTCAAACAGACTGGATTAAGCAGGACAAAGACTAATGCCAATTAACCAGCTTACTTCTCAGTCATTAACTGCTCTGCCTATTGTGCCATTCTGTACTCTGTCCCTGCGAAATAGCTTGGTGTAGAGGCTTGCTCATGTTCCTGATATATTGTTAAACAGATGAGTGTTTCCCTCCTGTTTCCTTCTGCAAGATACCGTGCTTCTATGTGTAATATAAGAATTAAAATATGCTTACAGCTTTTAACTGTTGTTTTGGAGTGAAAATACAGTTTTTGTTGACACCAGGAAGGGGAAAAAAAAAAGGACTGATAAACCAAGAAGGAATATCCTCAACAACTGAAAGATACTGAACGTCACATTCCTTAAAGCTAGAGTAAATTTTTTCTGGGAAAATGAAATTGGTGCTTGAATCTGCTGCTTCTGCAATGATAGATTATTTAAGATTAAAACCACACTCACACAGAGTAAGAAAAGTAGACAAGGAAAGGTAGGGACAGGACAGTAACTCTGTAACCCTCTTGCTTTCCTTGTTCTACCCATCTCTCCCATCCCATCCCCACTTGAATATCAAGAAAACTGGTTGTGATAATGAGATTTTGGATGGCTACATTTTCCTTTTTTTCACAACTAATCTTCTTCAACACAGTTCTCCCTAAATCAAACACGATGCTTATGATTTACTTGTGTTTAGGCTTCCTTTAGGCCTTTTGCTTTCTTTAGGGTTTCCTCCACAATTGGGAAAAAATCCTCTCTGTTTTGTTAAAGGAAGTTGAGTAATTCAAGTGTTACCAATTTTCCATCAGTTCCTCCAAACTGAGGGCAAAATGCTGAAGTAGCTCTTTTCCTCCTCTGGTCACACTTGCTCAATTTCTGCTTTCGGTGGTTTTAGATGCAGAATGAATCACCCCTGATTTCAGGTTGGCTGTCTTACTGTGAGGCTGCTTGTACCACTGCAAGAAATAACCAACACAGAAGGGGTCAGAACATCTCTCAGGGATTCCTGAATTCAAACAGTGTCAGGCTGCTACCAGGTGTAACTCTCCTTACAGCAGATTCTCTATTTCACACTGTGCCAGCACCGCTCCAGATTTCTGCAGAGAAACAAAGCTCCAACTGGTTCTTTTCTTGTGGGGCTTAAGTTTCATGATTGTGTCTGTTTTGCACCATCTTAAATATGTAAAATAACATCTTGTGCAGTTCTGCAAGTTTTTTATATATGATGGTAGTATGAGAGGTCCACCTCTCAATAGTCTAACAGTCTATAGCATAGATATATAAAACATAACGTATATCTAAGTGTCTAACAGCCTAACACAACACTGTGTTTTCTGAGATGATTTGAATTTGTTGTGCACCCTACAGTGAAGCTGTTCTTTGCCACAGCCAGGGTGAGAGACCTATAAATGGGCATAAAGAGGAAAAATGAATAATTATGTACATGTATTCCCTGAAAGAATTTTCCGTGTCAGGATGGAGGGAAATATTTGTTCAAGGACCTGCTGAGACCAAAGAGTGAAGGTAATTTGTGTTCATAAATGGTTAATCGTGACTTAAAAATACCCGTATTGACAGGAACTACAGGATAAATGTCATTGGAACTTCTTGTTTTTTTAATATACCTTAAGAAATTAAACAAAGCAAACGCATTTGGTGGCGCCCTCAGGAAAAGTCCAGTCACTTCCTGAACAGTAATCTGCCTGTGAGCAGCAGATAGATTCTCATTGTTTGCCATTTCCAGTTTCCAGTAATGGGAACGATTACTTGATCTGGCCAGTTTCTGTTGAAGATCAGGGAAAACTTACAAATTTTAATGGCAAAATTTTATCTGTTCCCATAAAACAACAACATTTAAAAAACAACCTGCTTTTGGAACCTGGAGGCATCACCTCTGATGATGAATATTGTTTTATTTTGGAATTAAGTGTCTGTTCTTCAGGAACGAAATGTATCTTGCTCTTCTGGTGATTTTCTTGCAGTGTAAGTTTGATGACTAAATACCTGGGTGGGTAGATGTGTTTCTGCTTAATTTGGGGGTTGCTGGGGCTTTTTACTGTTTTCCATTGCTGTTTCTCAATCTGTAAGCTTTGAAAATAACAGTTCTCATTTTTTTCCCAGGTTCACAACTTTACACTGAGGAGAAAGGTAGGTAACTCTAGGGTTTCTTTCACAATCAAATTTAAAATAAGTAATTTAACTAATTCCTCAGTTGTCAGTGTGCATCCACAGCACAGTACTCCTGGATTTGCACTGCTATAACTCAGTATGAAATGTGGGAAAAAAGAAAAAGGTGTTACTTGGTGTTGTGTATTCTGGTATAGCGTTAAAATGAGAGCTGGGCTGTTCAAACTCGAATGGATGTTTTGGTGAAATCTTTGCTAGATTAATTCACTTTACTGAGGCTTACAAGAGAGGATTACTGGCGTTTTGTTTTGGTCTTTAAAAACCCCAGGTTCAGCCATCTGTCTTTAAAATACCCTTTCACACCCACAAGCAAGGAGGTAGGATAAAATTATAGAATATAAGTCAAGGGCACTGTCTCTTGCTCTCTTTCTGGCAAAAGAGAAGTTAATGCCTGAGCAGAGAACTCGGGTTCTGAAAGGCATGAATTTACTTTTTACGTTATCTCGCTGCGTGCCAGCACGTACGCTCGGCATGCCTCCCTTTTTCCATCACTAGGGAGAAATGTTTGCTTCTTGTTGTCATGTAGTCTATTCACATGCAAAAATATTTACAATTTATGCCCAAAATGCTCTCTAGCAGGGACAAATACAAATAGCTGGTAAATGTCCATGGCAAGGAACTTCTTTAGATGCAGGAAAGTTTTTAATACAAATCCAGGCTAAAATGGGCATACCTAAAAGCTGTAAGTTCTAAAGGTAGGGAAAGTGGGTGAATTCATAAACCTTTATCAATACTTATTCACCTAGTTGTGTGAATAAAAATAGGATTGGAATAATTTCAAAATTGTAAGTTACAATTTCTTTATCACTGCTGTGGTTATAAGCACAGAAGCGCGGTATGTATCCTAATCCTATCTCAAACGTTACTTCTTAAAGTGCTTATCAATTAATTTTTTGGCTAGGAATATTGTAATAAGTATATTTTTTCAGAGACCACCATATCTAAATTCTAAATTAACTGGAAGCGTTGCTTCTGCATATAATTCTCTGTGTGAGTTGCTCAGGGTGTGATGCCATGGACTCTTGAGAACCTGACTGCTGGGCTGCCTCCAGCGTGGTTGGGCGTGTGCACGTCTGCTTGCAGAACTTGAACCCAAATAGCTCCTGTTACACTCTAGTTATCCTAAACTGGAGATTTAAGATTATTCTAAGCTTGTGATTTGCAGACAAAATTTTGTTCACCTCTCACATCTGCTGACAATTAGAGTTGAAGGCAACAAACCATGAGAAATAAAGAAGACCAAGAGGTAGCTGCAAACCCACTTCCTCTGTGTCTTCTGGGGAATTGAGTAGATTTGGCTAAATCAGTGATTGTCTCAGTCCCCTAAAGCAAAGACTGAGCAGAGGGGCAGTGTGTGCTCTGGCAGTCAGGAGCTGCCACTAGTGTACCTGTGCCGGGGAAGGCAAAGCCACTACCCCTGTCAACATCTGCAAGACCTGAACACAGAGATCGTAACAAACACCAGCTACTAGGGTGCAGTGAATTAATTTTCATGACTAATATGTAGCAGCTTAAGGGAACAGTATTTTGTTGGACTAATTGAAAATAAATATAACTCTTTTTTTCTTTTTTTCCATCAAGTTTTTACTTTCAACGCGGTTGAAATCCAGGTTCAGCCATCTGTCAAAGTAAAGAATGGAGATCCCATGTCAATTGTCTGCCATGCTGATATTAGCAAAAGTACTGATTTCCAGCTGAAGCATAATTTTACCATTTTTAAAGATCGCAAGCTTGTATTCATGACTGTATCAGACAAAGAGGATGCACGATATGAGGTGTCTGCGGCCAGATCCTCAGATACAGGATACTATGAGTGTATTGTGGAAGTGGGCAGAAAGATGAAAACCAGTGACTCCTTACATGTCTGGGTGAAAGGTGAGTTATTCCTTCAAACCCTGCTGTTTTCTAACATACAAAAAGGGAGCAATCTTCATGGGGATGTAATAACAGTCAGTGCTAAATATGTTCTCTTGCAAAGTGCTTTTTATTCACAGATATCCCAGTACTTTACAAGAGCTTAGTACTAAATCCCAGTGTTAAGGCGCAGAATTGAAATCCCAATCCCAAGGCTATGCTGGCAGATCAGTGGGAGTCAGCAATGCAATCTCTGCCTCCTGTGCCACTATCCAGTGGCACGTCCTGTCCTCAGTTCCTTAGACTAGGCGAAGTATCAGTTGTGGAAGCTTATGGCTATAGATCATAAACCTGATGGCGTGGGAGGGGCGAGATCACTGGGAAAGATGGAACTGGAGTATAGAGATTCTCACCCTGTGGTAGCCATTGCCAGAGCTGGTATGAACAGTGTACTGCTCTTGTAGACAATGTTTTATCAGTCTTGTTCTTTTGTCTTTTATGAGAACAGGGGCCACCTCCATCTATAGTCTTTCTAGCCACATGTTCTTGACTAGAAGTGCTGGTTTTCCCCCTGGAAAAGCAACTTGGAAATAATTCATACACCATTAAATAGTTACAGGGTTGTGCAGAGCCTGTAATTTTTCTTCAGAAGCCTGCACCTCTAGTGATGTTTAGTTTCTTCCCTTGCTCATTTCTGAGTGGCAATGGGAAACACCGAAGAAGAAGTGATCTTACCTTTCCAAGAGCAAGTTTTGTATTTCACACATTGCATCAAGATTGTATTACCCTCTTGAGGGACATTTTGTTCTTCTGAAGGTGTCTCAGTGGGCATGCACCCACGCATCAAAGAAACTGCCTTCAAAAGCTCCGTTCTTGCAAGTTATTTGTATCTGTTCATTAGCATAAATCACTGCCAGTCATCACAGACAGTGTTTATTTCAGCATTATTCAATGTTCTATTTCTTTTCTTGTTTTCTGTTCTAAGGAATGACCAAACCAATCCTGACTGCTGAGAAAAAAGAGGTTTTAGAGGGTGAAGTTGTGAAATTACGTTGTGATCTGCCAGAAGAAGCACCTCCTTTATATTTCGTTTTCCAGAAGATAAAGATGAATTCAACACCTCAACAAAAACATGTACTTGAATCACACAGGAATTTTTCTGAAATGGAATTTGCTGTGGAAGAGGGAGATAATATTTTACAATTTGACTGCTTTGGTAAGAGATACGTAAAACTGGAATTTGAAAGCTCAGAACACAGCAACAAAACACTTGTTACAGTCCGGGGTAAGATGCTTACCTTTGCTTTTTACATTTCTTTGCTTGCTATAATTAAAAAAATGGGTCAAAAGTTCATATGTATTCTCTTGCAGAACCATTTATAAAACCTACCCTGACTGCCAGGCCCTCAAATAATATTACAGAAGGAGACAGAATACAGTTTGAGTGCTCGACTGTGGTAGCCCGAATGCATGACATTGAAATCATACTCCAGAAAAACAAAACAATACTGAACAGTGTACGAGAAGAGAAGACTTTGAAATACTCCACAGTAGCTGCTCTAGAGGACAGTGGTGAATACCTGTGTAAGGTGGAGCAAGGGAGAGCATCTAAAACCACCAAACTGAACGTTCACGTGTCAGGTAATGCCTCTGTTCATCTTAGATTTTACTCAATGGATTAATATTTAAATTTGAATTTGGTAGAACTCAAGATCCAAGTGTTACCTTTGGATCCAGGTGTAAATTTTCTCTAAGTTAAAGGCTATTTTAGATTTCAATCAGAAACTAAAACTTTTCTGACTTCTGCCTGACAATACTTTCCAACTAAAATAATACTTTCAAATGACACATATGAGAAGGGGTTTCAAGTGATTGCCAAGTTTCTGTTTTCCCAGAAAACATTATTATATTGTAATAACATGGCTTTTTTTTTCCCCTCCACTTTCAGTATGTCCTCCTGTATACTTTGAGATAGGTAGTCATATTCTTTTAGGCTCAATTTGTATGAATTTGTCCTCTTTTTATATCTTACAGAGTTATTCCCCAAGCCAATATTGGTTGCTTCTATGACTAAGCTGGATGAAAATAAAGAATTAACTTTGAGTTGCAGCATTACTGGGTTTCGGAAAGCTAACTTCTCTATTTTAAGGAAAAATTCCAATGGGGACATCTGGTTAAAAAATTCTAGAAACGTAACAATGAGAGTTAATGTGAATGATACTGGATCCTATGTCTGTAAAGCTGAAGTAAAAGGAATAGTCAAGGAGAGCAAACCTGTAAGGATAAATGTTTATGGTGAGTTGATATACAGGCTTAGAACCCCGGGGGGGGCGGGCGGCGGGAAATCAAAACTATAAGCTTATAATTAAGCACATCTGTTTACAGAATCGGTTTCTAGTGTGTGAACTAGCAGGGTGTCTATGAGTTCTTCCAAGATGAATTTCTGTGAGATGTCCTTGTGATCTTTAGCTGTAGAGGATTTGGCCTGTTGCGGTACAGTCGAGTCAGGCTTTCCCACGGCTGGCCCTAAGCGAGGGAAGTCAGCATGTCTCCCTTCTGTTCCCTTGATTCTGCTGGGTGCCAAATAAACTCTCATTCATTGCCCTTTGCAGGAGCTGGGAGTGTTCCTCAAACATTTCACGCATCGGTTTGATCTGAAACTTTGTCAGTGTCTGCCTTGAATCCCTCCCCCTGACCCTCCAGGCAGAAAGCCCTGAGAGCCAGAGGTCATCTGGATAGCTCTACTCCTGAGGAGCCAAGTTTTTTGCTATCAATACCAACCCTTCCCCAGCACACTAATTATAAACACACTGGTTTCCTTCCCTCTCATGGAACAAGCACAGTCAGTTCTCAGGTCTGTAAAGGGGGATTAACTGGGTTGTGGCTCACTGTGCTGCAGAACCAGAGGTCCCTGATTAGGTGCTGCATGATCGATCTCAGGTAATGGTACTTGCAGATATTTTTGCTCCACAGATTTTCTGCTTGGGTCAGAGCTAGTTCTGGAGTTTGGATGACCCACAGCTGTGTTGCTGATCCTTTGTTTGATCCTTTTTTTTCCCCTTTTTTTCCTTTACATTCTCCTGTATGCTATTTTATTCTACATTTTATTATCTATATTGTTGTTTTGGTCGTTAGCCTATTGATAGCCTTCCACTCTATCAATGAGGAAGAGCTTCCCACTATAGGCTGTGTGTGCAAGCTGGTTAAATGCTGCCTATCTTTATATTTTCTATAAACCCATATTGTATCTTTTGGCCACATGCAGTGTAATTTGCAACATTTTTTTTTTTCTTTATTCCCTGTTCAGCTCCAGTCTCCAAACCCACTCTTTCTGTTGCCAGTGGTTTGCCAGAGGTGGTGTTAGGGAAGCCTCTACGGCTGATCTGCCGCTCAGCAACGGGAACGCCGCCAATAACATTCACATTCTACAAAGGAAATGAGGTTAACAAGACAGTCATTAATGACACGTATGCTACGTTCTTGGATGAAAATATTAGACAAAATGGCAAAAGAGGATACAAATGTGATGCTAGAAATAATCACTCCAGCGGTGTGAAAACTAGCAATATTCTAAACATCACAGTAATAGGTAAGTCTGTGTAATTTTTCTTCTTGTCTAATGTCATATTTTGATTTTTTTAAAACTGTAGCAGTGAATGATGGACTAAACAAAATGGATATGAAATCTTGATAAATTTTTGCTCACTTGAATGAAAAAAAATCGTTGGAGATCACAGATTATTTGTCACTAAAGTGAAAATCCTGATAGTGCCCTCTCCATTTTGGGTGCACAAAAATATTTGCTAGAGGATGCTGTCTGACAAAGACTGTTCAGAAAGATTAATACTGTGCAGTCTCTGTTTAAAATGGCATTAAAGCAATTATTTCTACAATAAAATACTTTATCACTGAAGTTATTCCCAGTAGTGGTAAGATTTGTTTTCTTTGTGCCTTCCCCGGCAGTGCCGATCAGGATGGCCAGCTTGAACAGTACTCCGTATGGAGAAGTGGAGGACGGGAGTGAGACTGCTTTTGACTGCTCTGTGAATGAAGGATCTTGGCCGATCCTCTTTAGGATTTTTCGAAAAACTGATCGTGAAGTTCTTCTGTTTGAAAAAAGGGAACACGCAAACAGAGTCCGGTGGCGCAAGGCGGCAATGAGCAGGCAGGACACGGGGAGCTATTACTGCATAGCTTCTAATCAGGCAAATGTGGAGGTGAAAAGCCATCCGATAACCATCAATGGTAAGCTACCTTTCATGATAAGCTGCCTGCTCTGTCATTATGGGAGGTGAGGTGGTGTTATCTGGGGTGTCACTAAGGATAGCTCCCTCCTTTTTGTTCCACCATTGGCAGAAGGTAAACGGAGAGATCCACTTATAAGAGGAGATTGTCTAAGTTGCCTAGAAAAGCTTAAGGGATGCTCAAATGCCAAATGAGGCAGATGCAAGTTAAAAGCAATCTGTTATACTGAGGTTTTGGGTCACAAAGGAGAGACTCACTAGTGAACTTTGCATGCAAGTTGCCTTAAAATTCTTCCCCAGTGTGTAAGAAAGCCAATGTGTAGTAAAATGAAAGGTCAGGAGCTGCACAAGTTGGTAATGATGAGCTGTCACTGTACATAACACTCCCAAACATGTCCTTCTTATTTGCAGTCATCTTGGCATCTTGGCAGAAAGGAGTCATTGCTGCATTTGTCCTAATACCTATCGCAGGAGCAGTAATTCTCACTTTATGGTGGTTTTTGTGGAAGAAGAAAAAGGGTAATGAATGGTTCCCTTCTATTTCTTTGGTGACAAATCTATTACAGCTAAAAACTTGCATTTGTTTTCAGGAGCTAAGATTTGTGGGGACGAGATTTCAGGAGATGACTAAATACAATTTAAAAAACCCTAAAAATCTACTTAAAACTGCTGGGCGGCCTAAATTAAGCTGCAAATGTGCTGAAGCTGTCCAAGTATATTGGGCAGAATGGGAGCATCTAACTAATGGTGCTGGGAAGGCACTGGTGAAGCAAAGATTATTGGAGATAGGCCAGATTTGCACTGTTCTGATGCAGTCCTAGGTCTGGAGTTCAGCCCTGTGCGATGTGGAGGCAGACAGGGCCTGAGGAATCTATGACAGTTTGATTTGGGATTCCAACTCAGGCATAATTGAGGCACTTCTTTAGTCCTCATGAAAGAAATTTAAGATTGTGGTTTTGTTTGGGTTGTTTTTTTTCTCCCTACACTGAATTACAATTTCCCTTTGGGGATTTGTCTTTTGTCATTAAGGTGTTCTTTCATATCTTGTTATTGCAAAAAATAAGTAAATCTGGTTAAACAAGCATCTTGTGATATGCAGTGTATTGCAAAATATTTAGAGAAAGTTGAAGTATCTTGAAGTCCCCAGACTGCTCAAATCAGCCAGGCTGAAGTCAGGGGTTTGTCATCTTTCTCTATGAAAGAGGCATTTAAGGGACCTGGGTGATAAACAGGATGAAAGGCACCAGGAAATTAATTCTGTGATAACCAAGAGAAATTACTCTGACTTGGGTAGATAGTCACTATTTTATTTTATTTATTTATTTGGGTTTTTTACTTTTAAATTATTTCCCTTGTGCAATCTATTAATGGATGCATTTCTTTTTCTCTGTCAAGCTAAAGGACCCTCCATGGAAATGTCTGGGTAAGACGGCTCGTTTTATACTGATGGTGAAGTATTTCTGTTCAAAGGGCTGCAGGCCTTCCACCACAGGAATATAGTTTATTATGGCACACACCTGCAGACAATAGATGGTTGTGCTTCACATACCACCTGCTAACACAACAACAGGATGAGGAAATACCCTAAAAATAGGAAAAAAAGGCCAGCTATGAGAAATAGAAGGATGTCAGGCCTGCATTTGAATGCGTTTAGATATGGAATTAAAAATACTGAGGTCTTAGAGTAATGCAAGAATGAACGTTTTTGACCTTAAAGTGTGCTTGTGCCTCTCTTACAGACAAAGGCAAATGTTCATTAGCTTCGGTAGTTAAGAGTGTGTGGGTGTGGTGGTCAGCACAGACAATGACTGATCTTTGCCTTTGTTGTTGTTATTGACGGGTTTTGGATAATCATCAGCTTTTGTTGGCTTGTTTTTCAGTTCTGCCTTGACTACAAACTCAACAAGTGAAAAACTGGCAAGACAGCACAATGATGGAGACTACTATTCAGGTAGAATATTTTGCTGTCAGACTATTACTGTGTTGGCTTAAGTAAACTTTTATTTCAAATTTTGGACTTAGGCAGTTCTTGTTTGGGTAGGGCCCAGTGTTTGGGGACTACAGAGGAATGCCAGTAACAGTCTCTCATGTATCTTTCATCGTTTTGTCTTTGTACAATTTTTAATGAGCATGTCTTATAGAAAGATTGTTTATAAGAGTGCTCAGACACTTCTGTCAGGCAGTCAGTTCACACTGGTACAGGTGGAGAAATCATGGTAAAAGAAGATGACTTTCTGGTTTTGACAGTTTTGACACAGCTGCAAGAAAATGATTTCAGAGAGGAAATTTGAGTTGTGGCACGTGGTCCTGGGGTCTGGCCACAGCATCGTGATGTGCCATGACCGGGCACCTTTCACTCCAGGATCTGAATGTTGCCCCTGGGGTGGTTTTTAGCTGATTGCTTAAAACCACCTTCTTCCCACCTGGGTTATGTGAATGTCTTAGGTGTGAATCTATCAGCAGAATTTCTTGTATCTCAGAAAACATGCTGACAACCGGAGTCACAGCTGTGTAACGCATTTATTTGGCTATAATCAATATCTTTTCAGCTCAACTTTTGCTTTAATATTTTAGGATCAGGTTACATTGAAGATAGTGAAAATCACATGAAAACAGATGAGAGTAAAGGTAATTTCATACTTAAACCATAGATTTAAAAATTATTTTATGATTGAAAGCTGTGATGTTTTCTAAGGGTAGCAATCAGGATTTGATAGGTCCAGTCCTTCCCCTTTTCTCTTTGGTAGTGGGGAAGACTCTTGCCTTTGCTGAGTTTAGTTCTTTTCCCTTGTGTGCAAAATGACAATGATTGGGACCCACTTACCAGCTATAATTAATTGTGCTGGATTCCAGGCCATCTAATGAAGGATGCTATAAAAATACAACTTTGACTCAAACCTTTAATTTCTATACAACAATTATTCAGATTTTTTTAAAAGAAAAAAATAGCTTTTCTCGAGAACGCAAAATAGGTGGTGGGAATTTCTAATTGATAATTCTTTGATGCAGTTCTGAGTGTGCAGGGCAGCATTGTACAACAAAACTGCACTAAGTTAATTAACTAATTCACAGCGAAACTTGGAAACAACCTTTGGAAACTCTTGCTCAGTGAGTTTTGGGTTTTTTCCATGTCATCCATATCGACTTGGATAGACTGGATAGACGGGACAATGTTAATGGCATGGCCTTCAACGAGGCCAAGTGCCAGGTCCTGCACCTGGAATCCTTGGAATCATGGAATCCTTTGGTTGGAAGAGACCCCTGGGATCATTGAGTTGGGCCACACCAACCCCATGCATTGCTACAGGGTTGGGGCAGTGTGGCTGGAGCTGCCTGGCAGAAAAGGACCTGGGGGTGCTGGTCGACGGGCGGCTGAACAAGAGCCAGCAGTGTGCCCAGGTGGCCAAGAAGGCCAATGGCATCCTGGCTTGCATAAAGAATAGTGTGACCAGCANAGAGTAGATTAGATGTGGTGTTGAGGGATCTGGTGTAGGGGAGAACTTGTAGAGTAGGGCTGATGGTTGGCCTTGATGATCCCAGGGGTCTCTTCCAACCTGAATGATTCTATGATTCTATGATCCTACTGTTGTAGGTGAAATGGGCTCTGGTCTAATGAACTGCACGTGTGCCAGAAATAAATAGGTTCGATCCTTACCTATTGTGGTTTGGGCAGCTTCATTAAAACCAGCCAGGCTACTGCAGATGGCTCTAGCAGATGTGAAAACCAAGTCTATTATTCATATACCTCTAAAAAGAACACTATCTGCTCTGCCTTTGTGTGGCAATAGCTTTTATTCAGCAAGCAAAAGGAAGGGGTTTATAGCAGGGTGTGTGGAAGTTACTCCATTGTGGCCTGACTAAGTAAAACTAGAACTAGAGGGACATTCTCATGCAAAGCAGACAGACAGACAGCAGGATCGTTCAGCCGCTGCTATTGTAGGAAGCTGTCACTTACCCTTTGTTATTAACGCATATGCCACCTTAAACACTGTTTTTTTGTTCAGCTTTTTTTTGTTCTCTCACCAATGCCATTGGAAGGCTGCTCCAAACTTTGCTGCTCTAATCATTAGATCTTTCTCTAATTTCTCTTCTAAAAAATCCACACGCAGTTCTGCAAGATTCCAGTCCGAATGACTGCTGTGGTTCCTTCCAACTTTTATAGAAATCCAGTAGAAAACCATCTCTGCTGTGAGGAAATGACAGAGTAGAAAATAACAGCTGTTTCTTGTGTCTGTTGAATTCAGGTAGCCAGTACTTGCCAGCCAGTAATCTTAGTAAATCAGGTGTCTCCTTGTTTTCAGACTTTCTGTGGGCTTTGTGGCAGAGAAGCATTTTGAGGAGGAGGATGGGTGGCCATTGTAGATGTTCTATGGAGAGCTTGATGGGCAGCACCAAAGTGCTGACATTGCTTATTGGCAAAGTAGAAATTGAGAGTGAAAGGTGATGTGGGAGGCCATGAAATACTTTTTGAAGACTTTAAAACTGAGGAGAATGCAGAATGGGAAGTGCAGCCATAGAAAAGGAGGGACAAATAATGGCGGGGAGAGAAATAGAGGAGGGAGGAGCTGGAGCAGGACAATGAGAGAATCTCAAATAATTCCCAGCTCCCTTTGTGTTGTTCCACTTTTGAAGGTGTTAAATTGAAAGTAAGAGTTTTAGACACAATTTGCACATCCCACAGTTTCAGAAATTTGGCCTGAGTTGGTCTGCTGCCTTGCAGATTGGGGTGACCCGTAGGAACGGGTTCACCGTGCAACTCTTGGCAGATTAATTTACATCTGCCATAAGAAGGGCCTGACCCTGCACCTTCAAAAGTCAACGAGGACTTGTCCATTAATTTCAGTGGCAGCAGGGTCAGGCCCACAGTTCAAATGAAGCACACAGTCCTACAAAGAAACGTCTTCTTGATATTTTTGGGGCAGGACCTGACCTTGAGAGTGCTGAGGTGGAGTACACTGAAGTTGAAGTATCAACGCTTGATCCTCACAGAGGTAAAAAACTATCTGGCCTCTATGATTCTGTTTTGGGAGTTACTCTGGGCATGTGGCTACTCCCTGACACTGGTCTGATATTATCACCTGTGAACGGACGAGCAGGTTGTGTTTTATGTGTGTGACAGTTTCATGCCAGTAGCAGTCCTTAATCTAGATGATGCGCTGGCAACCACGCCGTGGTTCTTCTGCTGGGATCCTCTCGTGCACTTGCCCTCCCCATCCACATGATGTCTGTGCAGAGCAGGGCTCCCAGCTGCAGCTGTGGCTCTGAGCAGAAGGCAGCCTGCTGTGGAGCTTCATGTTACAGAGTCCAGATTCACTGAGAGCCATTTGAAATGTCAAAAGCCATGGGTTAGGATAATTGAGAGAACAGAAAGCAGTGGAATCTCCTCCTTTATAACTGGTTGGAGGGTCAGAACTGTCATTCACTAGTGACAGAGAAGGGAGAGAGACCCTCCCCTATGTAGATTTAGTCTTTCCATCTGGAGAGGCCTGGAGACCACCGTGGATTTTGTGGCACATTAAACAGAGAAATGAGAATAAAGATGCCCAAATAATTTTGGCCTCCTTCCTTTACTTCTGTGGTAACACTAACTCAGCCTCATAGCATGGGGCTAAGGTATACTTCTCTGCAACCTTGAAGGTTGAAATTTATTCTCAAGACCCAAATCCACACTTCAGTCCTGTGTCATCTGGAGAACTGTGGTATCATTATGCCCTTGTGCTGGAAACTGAACTTTCAGAAATTTACCAAAAGTTTCAGGCAGCTACGAGTGAATAAATCCCACAGGAGACATTTACACTGTGATCTAGTTGCTTTGCTTTAGCTGAATGAGCAAACTGAGGAAGAAGTGGACAAATATGCATTTTCCTGATTGGAAGGACTACTCAATTATTTCAGAGACCAAAGACATGATTGTTTAGTTCGTAATACAGATGTTTAGGCAAAACTGCTCACTCTTCAAGCTTGGCAGCAAAGCTCTCCCAGAAAAGCCAATCCTCCTATTCTTTCTCTGTTTTCACTTGCTGGTATAATTCTTCACACAGTTTTCTCTGGGTTCTAAGCATGTTATTTATCCACCTCTGCTAAATTCTGCACTGAGACATCAGATTTATTGGAATCTATTTCAGAATAGGGGTAATTCTTAATTGTTCCAACTGCTTCTGAGCATGCACTGTGCAATACAATGGTGTAGAATGGTAAAGATAGTAATTTTTTTTTATTAAAAACCCTATTAAATGCAAGATCAGCATCTCTAAAAATAGTCTTTTCATCCCATTCCTGATGTATGACACTATTCCAGTATACCAGACTGACCAATAAGATAGCATCTGTGCTATGTAGACTGAACCCCTTTGAACTGCAAAATCATAGAATCATAGAATCATT
>VZTM01015566.1:53362-75832 GCA_013400555.1 Jacana jacana | reverse complement strand
CCTGGGACATTCAGGGAGTCTGTCTGTGTTTGGGAACTGCAGCCTGATTGTACACTGTGCTCGTGGTGGCTGCCTTTGGTGAAGCAGAATCATGATCCTAATGTGATAAAAATGCCAATGGTAGAATCCATACGAGATTAACTGCCCCACAAACATACAGGGGTGTAACCATGGAGGAGAGAGAAAGAGGGATGTCAGCAATGTGATCTGCAAAGTTAGCCTCACCTGTGTGCGGTTTCCTCGTTACTTCTGCTGGCTGGCAAGGGAGGTTCTACAAGACCTTTATTTATGGTACTAGTACTTTTCATAATATCCTTCATTTAATGATTTCCAAGAATTTTTCAAAATTTACATAAATGTTCTGCCTCTAAGAGGACTGATGTAATAATTTGCTATTTAAAAAAGTACAGACTTAGCAAAAAACAGAGATTCTGTGTTTATATACTTTCCAAGAGATTGGAAATATACTTTTCAATATAATTTTTATATCCTTTCCCTTCAAGAGTCAGCACTCACTTTTGTCACAGGTGAGACACCCTAACAGACCACACAAAAGAGCAGTTTTAACAACATTTGATGCCCTCTTCTAAAAGAGGAGTTACCTTCCTCATGTCTCTAAATTGTCTTACTTTCAGAGGGTGAAGAAATAGTTATGGTTTAATATTTGAAGGCATTCTGTGAAACTTCGGAATAGCTAAATCCAAAGAGCCTAGGATCTAATCTTCAAGTTCACTGATCCTAAATGGAGAAAGAGCCTGCTGTCTCTCAGGCTTGCACTGGGAACAAGCATCCTTTTAGTAATAAAATTTCAGGTGTCTTTGCAGGATCTCACTTGGCTCTGAAAATCGTATCCTATACCGGATTTCTGCAGTACGTTATTTTCCTGGCAAGGAATTGGAGGAGGAAGTATAATGCTCATGAGAACTTGTCTCTAAAAGGAAGGCTTTTTTTTTGTCTGGTAACAACATGTGCTCTCAGCAGAGACTTCTGCTCTAAACCCGAATCAGGAAAGCTGTCAAACCTGTGCAGTTCAGCATGATCTCTGAAGTGTCTGGTCCCACCTGTGTACTCGAATTAAACTGGTGCTTGGACGTGTCTTGGACCAGAGCTTGAACCTTAGTTGTAGGCAGCAATTTTAGATCATTGCAAGATGAACAAAAAAAGCTACAGTAAACATAAAAGTTGATTTTCTGGAACATAGAATTGATCACTCTGCAGTGTGTCATTTCATAATTTGTACATTGTCTTTTATTTTGCAGATTCAGTGGAAAACAGGCATTCTGTAAGTATTCATTTTATTTAAGCAGTTAAATACAGGGAAATTAGATTTGGATTACTGCTAAGATAGTGTTCAAGTGTTGCTACAATATTATTGATCATGTATTGTTCAGGACATTTCCTGGTCAGCCTCTGGGTGATTCCTTGGTATGGATTATTACTAATCAGGATTTCAGTACAATATTTATGGAACAGTTAGCTTTAAAAGTCCGTGGAACCTGTTGGTACTTGGTACTGCTGGTAGAGGGGGGAGGTGACAAATACTGATCTTCCAAGAATTTGGGTTCAACACCTGCACGCCTTTGGATATGTGCCACAAATATTCATGCTGGCAGAATGGTTGGGGACAGTTGCTGCTTGCTTCAGGTTCCTGATGGACCCGAGGCACTCAAGATTTTCATCTGAAAACCTGCTGAACTTGTTAATGTATCACAGGGGACAGAGCTCTTGTTCCGGTTCCATCTGTAAAATCTGTAGGGTGTTTGGTGCCAGGGAGTCTCCTCGGGGTGTGTCTGTTCACATGCACACAGACACATGCCCTGATTAGGATATCCAGAGCTGTGAGGTCCTTCCTAAGATGGGAACTGAGGAGTTAAACTAAGGAGTGGCTGAACACCTGAACGTGGGCAGATGTCACTTCTTTTCACTGTCTGTCACTGTTTCCTTCTGGGTTCATTTTCATCCACTGCTACAGTAAGTGGGATGACTCTCACAGCCGGTGAAAACTGAGACTTTTTAAAGAAATTTTAAAGGCAAGCAATTTTTTTACCTCAGAGTACATAGATATGTCACAGTGATGCTGCTCTAACCAACAAATGAGAATATGGAGCATCTCAGCTAAATAATGAGGAGTTCTGTGAAGGTTCTGTGGGTGGGGAACAGCTTTATAAGGCCGAGAAGCCAGTGAAAAAATACATTAGGGTTGGGTTGGGTTTTGGGTTTTTTTTGTTAAAGAATAGATGTCCTGAATGAACTGTTACTCTGCTGTCACGAGATCAAAGAGGCAGAGCACATACATGTCAGGAGTACTTTTATGAATAAAATTATATGATAAACTATCTAATCCAACCTCAAAGCAGGCAGACAAGGGTGGGTTTTTCTGCCATCCACTTTGTGACTTTGGAACTTAAAAAGAAAAAAAAAAAAGAAAGAAAGAGAGAGAGAAAGACTCATAAATAAGAATCACAATAGCACGGTCTACGTCAGCTTATGGCTTCCATTTGAGTTTTGAAAGGCTCCATCAGCACTCACATCCCCATGGGATCAAAAAGCAGCCCATTGTATTATTTACAGACATTGGCAGTGCACTGAAGGTCACAGATTGTGTTACAATAAACAGACATATATTAACGGGCCAGTAGGGTTTATAGTATCATTGTCTCTCTTAGTTTAAAGGCTTGTTTTTATTCTTTGCTTTTGATTTTCTAAAAATAAATTGAGCTGAAGCCTCCTCTGGGTTGTACCTGGCATTCCTTGGGGTGTCACACAGAGGAAAGGTTGTCCCTGTCCGAGACAAAGGGAGAGATGATGAGGAGTGGCTGTGACAGGTACCTGATGTAGGCTCAGGAAGGAGGCTTTATCTGTTTTACACACACGCACACCTTATCTGATTTATAATGGAGATTGGATGAAGGACTAAAGATTTATGAAGATTTTTTGGTGTTTTTTGTGGCCAAAAGTGAATGAAAAATCTCTTCATGGAAGTATAATACAGCTGCCTCAGAGAAAATACACTGACTGCCCCATGTCAATCACTTCAGTCATAGTTACTCGGGCTATGAAACCTTACTAAACCAGACAATCTGTGACGTGTTGTTAGACTCAAGGGAGAAGAGTGTCAGCTGAGGGCAGTTTTCTTTTGTGTTGTCTGTACAAACTCCTGGTCACTGTAGGAGAGTAATAATACTAGTTACCCTGTAAAACTAATCCAATTTTCAGAAACACCCCAAAGAAAAGTCAGCTTTATAACACGTGCCCATCTTCCTTGAGTTTTCCTAGAAGCAGAAGAACAACAGGTCCCCATCTTCTGCTTCTTAAATGCCGCCTTCTGTTCCCAATAAAGCCTGGGACAAAAAGCAGAACCATCCCTCTTTCGACCTCTCTAAATAAGTGACCTAAAGTTTGATTGGACAGATAAATTTCTCCATAGATTTTCCATCTCCTGATTTGCCTCCCAGCACTTCCCAGGCAGCACAGATGAGTACAGAAAAGGCAGGGAGCTACTGAGGTGCTCTCTACATCTATTTTCTTCCAACAGTGTGTAGCTCACTTTCACGCAACGCTTAACTGGGATGTACCTCAGAAGTCTGGTCCAAATGAGGAGCTGTTGATCCTACTCATGAAAAGGAAAATGCTTCTTATAAAGTCAACAAGTGTCTTAAACTTCCTCCCCAGATGTTCTGCTTCTTCATAGCCAAATGAAGTATCTGGCTCAGAGGTGAAGTTGCTTTCAATCTGCTGCTCTCTCAATCTGTGAGTGAAAGGCAGCCTTCAGGCGCTGGGCTGGTCAGCTGGCATCCTAATCACATGAAAGGCCAGATAGATCACTAAGCCACTGACCACTATAGTGACCTGTCAAAAAACCTGTAGAATTTGACTGTGTTTAGGAAGTAGTAGGTATTCCAGAAGTGTGGGACAGAAGACACTACAGCAGAGAGAGGAGTGTTTTGCTAAGAGCTGTGTTCTCGGGGACGGGAGGACATGCAATCTTTTTGTTTCAGTAATGAAGGTGGAGACTGGACACCAGACCCTGCTCTCCTGTCCTTTTCACTCGCTAAATTCAGGTAACAGTGGGGCTTCCACCCCTCAGATAAGCTCTGTTACCTTACTCATTTCCACAGTCATCTTCCAGGTGTCACAAGCAAAGACCGTACCGCAGTGTGGAAACGAGAGATGAAGCCAATCGTTTTAACGAGCGCTGGCCCCGCTCTTGTGCATTTGCCCCCACGTAGTTTCTGCCAGAATAAATGTAATCCAGCATGGAAATTCAGGAACTTTGTCTTCACTGAGAGACTGTTGCAAAACTGAGCCTCGGGGCTTTAGGAAACCCTGCACTGACAATAAGTGTTGTGTTACTTGGAGGCATTGAAAGTGTTTGTATTATGTCCAGAAAGGCGGTGCATTAGAAAAACAATCAGTTAAGGACTGAATTATTTTGATTGTATAAAGGCTTAATTGCAGCCCAGGTTCTCCTGGATTTGTTAGTTCCTTGAACCTGAATGTCTTGGACTTTTAGGTCATTTAGTTTTGGGTTGGGGGTTGCTTCCCTCTTTCTCCTCTGTTTCAGAAATTTGTATCTTAAATGCCATCCATAGGAAGTATTTGCAAAAGAAATGAATTACTTAGAGAGGAACTGGGAGGAGGTTTCCTTCCTGAAATCAGAGCTGGCAATCTTTCTAAGTTATTTAACGGTCCCAGTTTCTGAAAACATATTGAAGGAAATATCTTAACAATGAGATAGCCACTTCGCCAAATACTAATTGGTATTGTGTCAAATTTACCTCAGCGGTACATTCTGACTTCATATCTCCTCCTCCCCTGTTACCTCCTAGAAGTGTGTGTGTGTTTGTTTGGTAGGTTCTGTTCTAGGAGTACATGGGGACTGGCAGCCTCAGTAAGGACACAGTGTACTTTTAGCTGCCTATTTGTTCAACCTTGGCATCTGCCCTCTGAGACAGAAACCTGTACAATTGCAGTCTAGTCAGAGACATTTCGGGGGTGTGTGTGGTTTTTTGTTTGTCTGTTTGTTTGTTTTTTCCAGCTACATTCTCTTCTTGTTCGAGGGATCCCAAACATACTTGGTAAATTCTCAGTGCTAGAGGAATTGTTTCACGTTGCCAACACAACACAGCCAGCTCCAGAGGGGGACCTGGCATGTGTTTAACTGTGCAGAGTAACATGGCACAACGGTTTCAGACAGGAAATGGAGATGAAGGATGTGTCCATTTAGAATTGGGGGGATTTCAGGCAGTCAGGATATGAAAAACAAGGTGATACTCTGAAATAAACATTAAATTATAAACCAGGAATTCCTGCCTCTGAGTCATGGGGCAAATCCTTTGGGGGTAAGTCCACAAAAGGAATTAGGCGCCTCAGTGCTGACAGATTAGGTTAGAGGCCACCATGTACTCTTAGCAGATATTTGTTGGAAGACGACTTGCTTTGGCAACGGTGTCAGGAAAGACTTGACAGTTGAGAATCCTCAGTGGACAGAATTATTTCTGTCATATAATGTGAAGACAATGAAGTTTATGTTCTGTCTTTGCCCTTGCCCGTTGGTTGGCACAGAGGACTCCGCTGTCCACACACTGTCTTTTGTGGTTCTCAGTGCCAGGTTTCTATGGCCCTGCTGTGCACTGAAGAGACACAGGTTTCTATGGCCCTGCTGTGCACTGAAGAGACACACAATTCAAAGGAGCAGACTCTTGTAGCAACACAGTCTATAGAAGTTGACCTCTGCATTACTCGCGGTTGAGATACCCAAGTGCTGCTTAGAAAAAGGTTTTCATTCTTGTGGGACTGAAGGTCAGGGCCTAATTGTGGCAACTGGGCATTTGTTAGTAAATAAGGGATCTGACTTTCAGATTTGTTGAGTGCCAGCAGTAAGAAGAATCCAGTAAAAGCCCAGTTGCAGATGTTGGTGATCAACAGTATTGCAGCCTGGCCTGTAATTGTTAACCTGAATCTCCCACTGTCTTATTTCCTTTTGTATCTGATGAAGATAATACTAATATCTCCCCAGGGAACCATGAGTATTTATTAGCTCACTGTACAGTGCTCTAAGGAATATGTTGCTATATTTAAAGTCTTTCTGTTGATCAAAAAGGACAGGAGAGAGCGGGGGGACATTTACACTCATACCTTTTCTTTTCTTTTTTGGTTTTGTTGCCGACAGAGAATACAAGGGCATCCTGATGCTACTTAGAACAGTCATCTCAGATGTCTGCTGGGAGAAGAAAACAAGCCAAGATGGAAGATGTTGCAAATGTTTCAAAAGCTCTGCAGCACTTACTTATGAGTTTGCCAGGCTCTTCTTTTCAAAGTTGATTTCCTCAGGGGGAACAATAGAGATGTTCCTAAAGCATTTAGTGGAAAAAATTACACATAAAAATTCTGATAGGAAAGTGGCTGTAGAAACCACTGACCTAGGTTCCCATCTGTAATTTCTCCTGCTAATGCAATTTTGCCTTTCTAGCCTCCAGTTCATGATGCTCTGAGGAAATAACAGGAGAAGCTACAGCCGAGGAAGTCCATTTCTACAGTGCAGTAACTACTGTGATGCTAGTAAGATGCAGAAATACCTAAGCTTGCTTTAAACTAGCTCATTTGGTTATCAGTAACACTACCGTGGCAGATCAGAGCTCAGCACAGCTTGACCAGCCATGTATGTACTTGGACACGATCCTGGGGCTCGTGCTGACCTCCTGTGCTCAGCAGCTGGACTGCTACTGGTCTTGGAGCCAGCTAATTTATAGCTCGCTTGGATGTTACACTGCAAGGGGGGCTGAACGGAAGAGCGAGCTCTGGGCTCTCTAAAAACTTGAATAACTGTTCAGAGATTCAGTACTTCACCGAGTGCTTCTAGCAGTAGAGGCACAAATACTCTTTATGCTTCACTAAATTGCTTTTCCCCTGTAAAAGTTCTGATGTTTGTTGGTTAGTTTGCTGTGATGGTTCTTCAAGGCATGGTTGCCCATCACAGTTACTTTGGATGATGCAAAATATAGGTGTTGAGTGGGTAGATATACTACACCCAAGTCAGTGAGTTTGTACCTGAAAATCCTGTTGTGTATAGTCCTTATTCCTTTGATTGTAGGAGCGAGATGAAGTCGTCCTTGTGTCCAGTTTGTCCAGTATGGACCTCCATACCTATGTTTTTTCTCTGTAGCATGATAAAACACTAACATGGATCCAGTTTGGACCTGGATCTAATCTTTGCAGCCCATGTTTATCTCAGTTGCATTAGTTTAAAAAAAGAACACAAAACAAAACAAGTAGTGCTGTTCCCAACCCCTTAACCAGCTGGTCTTTGACACAGCAATTGCTCTCCTTTTACTGCAGATTAAATCACTCCAAGATCTGGGCTGTAGGTAAAAAGGTTCTCATTTTAATTAGAAAACAGTGAAAGACAGACCGTGGATTTGTATATATGAATGTACTTAACAGCTTTAAGCATTGCATCAAAGACACAAAACCAGCAAGAAATACAAAAGGGTTTGATATCTTCATTCCAAAAGTTTAAATTTTCAGTCTCCAGTTACTGGGAAATATCTCTAATTTATTGCTCCCAACGCAAATGTTGTTTGTATCAAAATCCTTTCACAAATGACTGGCTTCACAGTACTCTTCTGTTGACAAATACTCGTTCCAGCACCCCATGAGTGTCCATACAAATGCATTTGTATAAGGAATGTGAAAAGGTATTTTAATAAAGAAAATTCTGAATTGAACTTTGCACTGGATCTTGCATGTTGATATTAGTGACCACTTGCAAATGAATGCCTGTAAAATCTTTTTGTTAGTGATGAACCACATAGATGTATTGTGTAAATTTACATGGGGCTGATGTCACCTCTCAACAAGCCCTCCCAAGCACTTAGGGCTGTTGTCATCAACCAGTTTAGCAGCAGGCAACTGCACTGAATTGGTTTAAGAGTTGAGTGTGGGAGCGCTTGCCTTCCCCAAGTCCTTTGCTCAATGCCAAAGGTAAGAGTTCTTCCACAGACTTTTCCAGGCTCCCCAGCACAGCTCAGGGAGGCACTGGTTCCTGGGAAGTTTCAGAATGCCATCGGATGGCGCAGCAGCGGGACCTTTCGTTGGTCTATTTCAGTTTGTCTCTTGGCTGGAATAATCATAAACTGGTTTTGATTTAGTCTGTCCTACTGAAACACCCCCGAGCAATCCGCTTGAGCGCTTCTGTTTTGTCTTACAGATACACCAAAAGCATTTTAAAATACGGGACATTAGGTCAGCAGCCCTCTGCAGTCAGGACAAGGTGAAGGGACCCATGAAATAAACAGCTACCCGAGGAGTCCAAATGGCCTGGTGAGAGCATGTCTTCTAGATGCCAAACAAACATCATTATCCCAGTGAAAATGTGGGAAATCAGGCTTGAATCTGTTCCTGGAACAGGTCAAAGCTCAGATTAGAGCTCAAGCAATATGTTGTTCAAAACCAGCCAGACAACATCTCTGCTTTCTCCACTCTCACCAAGCTGAACTCAGCAAATGCAAAACCAGGTGTGGTGCCAAATATTGACTGTTTGAGAAGCCAAAAGGGATGGGACATCCTCAGGGCCCTTTGTGGCATCTGAGCAGTTCCGCTGACAGCACCGCATCCTGCGTGCTCTGGGCGTGCCTGGGGAGAGGTTTACTGGTCCCACCGCCTTGGTTAACTTTATCAGCAGTTTACTGGTGCAGAGCAGAGGCTTTAGGGAGGAGATGCAGAAACTGGCTCTTCTTTCTTGCCACTTAATTTGCTTCATTTTCGGCAAACTGGCGGCTGCTTATTGTCTTGTCTGATGTAAGTACACACCAGCGTGCCCTGTCCTGGAAAGGTCGGTGATGATGTGCCGCCTGGTTCGTGCTGGAACCTCCTTGGGCAGGGCCATGGGGACATCTCTGCTGTCGCCCGTCCCCAGGGCAAGAGGGACCCTGAGCCCCCCGTTCCCAGGGCAAGAGGGACCCTGAACCCCCCGTTCCCATGGCAGGAGGGACCATGAGCCCCCGCTCCCCGGCGGCACCCGGCACCCTCCGGCGCTGGTCCGGTGCTGACCCCTGGTGGCAAGCGACCTGCAGGGCCACCGGGGTGGCGACGGATCCCTCTCGCCTCCGGGGTGGTCCCTGAGGTGCTGGGGGCTGCGGGGGAGCAGGCAGGGTGCTGGTGTGCGGGGTGGAGGCTGCGGGGCCGGCTCTGGTGTCTGGGACTGGTTCTAACTTTTTGCCGTCTCCTTGCGTAGAGTAAACCGAGCCCCGTGACTTTTATCCCTGCGGTGGTGCCATCCCTTCGGCTGGAGCTCTGCCTCCCTTGGAGAACAGTTTTCATAACGCAGCGTAAACCTGCCGACCGTGGCTGCTTTCTCTCTCCTCGTAGGTTAGTGAACTGTTTGGAAATGCTGGGGCACCCTTTCTGTGCAGAGCAAACATCCTGTTCAGCGGTGGGGAAATAAACCCCCAAGTTTATTTACTTTCCTGGGGTGTTATGTGCTTGTTCTAACTGCTGCTTTGTGAGCTTGGCTCAGTTCAAGTTCTTAATGTTGTAATTCATCACTAAGCTGGTTTGCATCATAAGCCCCTGGCTCCTGGGGGCAGGGAGAGTAACGCTGTCAGACTGGCTCCAGCCACTCTGTTGTGAGGGAGAGGACAGGTACAGGGAAAGGAAAGCTAAGTTAGAGAAAAACAGAGGTACAAAAGGAACAAAACCCACCAACAACTGAACCAGAAATCAAAGGGAAAGGAATAAAGTATCAGCAGAGATTTAAACTGCTAGCACATCTCGTTATTTACAGTTTCAAGGCCTTTCTGAATAGGCTGGTGAAAGCAGAATGGATGTCGCTTTTTGCTGTTATTTGGGAGGTAATAAGCAAGTTGTCATGTCTAAAGAATCACAAAGAATGGGGCTTGTTGTCTTCGTGCTTTGAAATGCTCCACTCAAATCACAGGGGCTCCCATTAAAAACGCCTGGAGAGCTCAGCAATCCCGGGAATGTGGCCTGCATGGGGAGCTTCAATTAAATGCCACCGCTTTTCTGTTGCTCCAGGTAATTTGTTTTCTCCCCAGCTGCAGGCAGGCTGAGTGGGAAGGCTGAACAAAACCTCACCCTTGCAGGAAATAATCACCACGGTTCAATTTTTAATGGAATGGCAAAAGAAATCACAGTTTCCTTGGGGAGGGAGTCGTCACCTGCAAAGTCTGGTGACAGACAAACAGAGGAACAGCATGAAACTGAAAGATTTAGCACGAGTCAGAGAGGTCTAGGCTTATGCCCCGACCAGCCCCCGATCTGGGATCCCGTAGCGTTGAGCCGGGTGGGGAGCTGCGGTGGTGACTGCCAGAAACGGAGCTGATCCGGGGTCTGAGCACATCCCCGAGGTTAGAAGGAATCCAGATCCAACAGGTGGTGTTTGAGGAGTAATTCCACAAATAAACTGTCTTACAGTAAAGATAGAATCTGGCTCTGAAATGAACGTATTAGTAACACATTTCTGTGCAATCTTGCCTGTACCAGAGTGCAATCAGGGCCTCCTTTTGGTCAATGAGAAGGTGACAACCTGTTCACTGACCCAAACCCAGAAGTGACCAGTGTGACAGTTCTCTGTCCCCTGCTCACTGCCCACATTCTGCTGTAGTGGCCTTTTTGTTATAATGTTTTACTTGGGAGATAAAAGATCTTGGAATGAAGGCTTATTGCAGGGAGGAAAGCAAGACAAGGAAGCTAAAAGGGAAGTCAGAGGGGAGGGAGCAGGACTCGGGGAGAGAACTCCCCTGGCTGGTGGGGGCTTTGGGAAGAAACAACCCGTCTAAGTAGTCACCTTAACAACAGCTCCACACGTCATGGTGCTGGTGATGCTCTGGGGAATGTGCTGTGACAGAGTCCGTGCTGTGGAGGTGGCCTGTCCCAAAGATTCGCGAGTTTGCAGTGGTCCTGTGACCGCTAGGAGAAGTAGAAACCTGTTAATTAAAATGAATTAAAACCCCTTTTGCAGGTAACAGCACCATTGACCCAAGAAGACAATGGGTTGGTTTCCATTGCTGCTGCTGGTGTCAGTCCTGTATGGGGATAGGGAGTCCCGAGGCACTGAGGAGCCTGTTGGATACAGAGCTGCTCTAGCAGACGATGCTATTGATCCTGGGAGTGTGTGTTTTCAAAGAAAACATCATGTTACACTGTTATTTCGCTGCCTTAATCCAAGCCCTATTCAGTGCTTGCAGGGGCCCTGTGATGGTGACATAGCCTGTTTCCAGCAAGCACTTACCAACACTCGCTTAGGGAGAGCTTGGCTTTAAATCCTCTGCTCTGGCTTTTTGTTTATTCACTTTTTAACTACAGGCAGAGCCCAGGCTCCGCTGCAACTGACACAGTTTCACTTTGCCAATCAATGAGACAGTGCTACAAGGGCAGAAATGTCTCGCCTGTGAAGTTCATACTGTTCAGAGCTGCCAGACTGAGAGCCCTGACTGACTTCACAGAGCTAATCCCTGCCAAATGTCTGAACTCCTCCGTTCAGGCTCTCACCACCCACCCAGGCTCTTCCTTATGGGACCTTCTGGGATTGTTCACGCTCCAAACAGCACTAAGTTGTGGAAATGTGTCCTCTCCCAAGTACAACCACCACTTTCCAGCCTCAGCTTTCCCCTCTCTGCTTTGTTTCGGGGTAAGTTCTTGCAAGGCAGTGGAAATGAGAGCTGCTGGTCTGGTCTGTCCTCGGGAGATGGAGGGGACAGAGGCTGACATCAATGGGACAAAGATGAGGGCTTTGTCTTAAGTGGGCTGAGTCATGGCGTTACTGGAAGGTGTGAACTCGACATCCCTGCTTGGTAACAGGCTGTGAGAATCTAATGGAAGAACAAATTGTCAAGTCAATTAAGGTGCAGTCAGAGTGTAAATCAATTAATGAAAATTACAGATACCCAGGCTATTAAATGAACACGAGATTGTCAATAGGAAATATAGATTGCTTTTGAATCATTTAAAATTCTTTAAAACATGGTAATAATGAAAATCTCACAGAGTCCCCACAGTGCAAGTTTAGTTTTGATTTTATTACTGTTTGAGCTGGTTTGGTTTTTTACTATTTTTGTTTTAACTTTGTGATCGTTAAAGGAACAGGAGCTTTAAAGAGCAAGACGTTGCAAAGGAGGAATGCCAAAGTCTGCTGTGAGGCAAAAGCTTAGAGGTGGCTGGAGATGAGCTGCTGTTGTGCAGTGTGATCCATAGCAGAGCTGGAACTGGGGAAAGCCCAGTGTGTCTAAATGCAGCCCTTGTGTGCAGAATGACAGATCAGTTCCTTTAGCCACTCTCTGTGTCCATCTCACCTGGCAGGTGATCGGGCCTAGATGGCCTGTATTGCTTCAATTAGGCTGGCTGTTAATGACAGTACTTCTCACAAGCAAGCTGGACTGGTGTCTCCTGCTCCTAGAGCTCTCAGCACATGTGGCCACTGCCACTTGAGCTGTGGCCTCCAGATAAGAATTCAGTGTTTTTCACAGCCCTGGACTCCTGGAAATGCCTGAATGCAGACAGAGAGAACAGGAGTGAGCTGCCTCCCTGGCTGCAATTTCCAAACAAATTTGGGGAAGAGATACTCTGGGTATTCCTCTGGGCTAGAACAAATTGAAAGGTACTTCCAGCATGCTTTTCCACCTTTGAAAATCTGGTTCCACCCGTGGGTGCTGAGCCTGTAGCAGCCTCCAGACAATCCGTCCCCCTTGGCTGGAAGTCAGGGACCTTAAGAGAGTGGAGAGGGCAAATCTGCATATTTAGGAAGAGAGATTCGCGTTCTTCCCAGGGACCCCGGGGCCTCTACAGGAGGATGGTATGTTCAGCATGACTGGAAGTATCAGCTGGCTCAGCCCTGGAACCTCAGAACATTGTGTTCGCTGCTTCAATCCAGTTCAGTCATTGCTGGAGGGAGGCACGGCTGCCCTGTCAGAAAACAACCCTGACACACACCTGTGCTTTGTCAAACAAAAAATGCTGAGAGGGTTTTCTTTAACTGTCTTTATTTCCTTTTCCTTTCTTTTGCAGGTTGTTTTTTTCTCTTCTTTTTCTCTCTCTCTTTTTTTTTTCTTTCTGAAGCTGCTCTTTTCCTGCTGACTTGATTCCTTTCTGAGTGTTCCAGGAGGAATCACACAATCCTACCTGTCTATCTGTGTAACAAATGGGACTGTGGAAAGGGACCTGACTAATGTCCCCTGCAAGGAGACAATGGTAATTGGTGCTCTTTAATTACAGGTTTTCTGCATTATAGTCTAGTTTTTCAGTTTTCTAGTTTATAATCATTAACAGTATAATAGGGACTTCAGTAAATTGCTGCCTTTTCTTCTTTTGTAGCATATATAGGTCAGATTTTCATGTTAAGTGGGTTATTATCTCTGACACTAATTAGTGCACTGACTGCCTGACAAAGGTCACATCTGTGTTTTCTTCAGTGGGTACAAACATGTGCTCACACCATCTGATTCTCCTAATTGCTGTGTCTTCTGGAGTCATTCCCACCAGGGCAAAAATCACTACTCTCACTTGGTAACTGCTTTGCACCTACTTTGTGCTTCTGTCAGTGAAAGACAAGGTTGAGGGCAAAGGGGTGTCACAGCACATGTCCCCTGTTCTGCACTTCTGAAGTCATAGCAGTCACGCTTCGTGCATCCTTGGCTTTTCAAGCTCTGTGCAGTTGCAGTCAAAGGGATGAAGTTGTTGCTTTTCCATGAGGAAATGAAGGCAGCTTTTATTCCCTGTCTCTGACCAAAGCACTTAGCTGGGTTTAGGCCCAGTGGATTGTTTCTAATAGCAGGCAAAATTGATCACTCGGGTACTTTGATGCAGCCCTTTTATTTACAGAGAAAGTGGAGAATTCCGATTCCTCCTTGCACAGAAGAGGAATGAGACAATAGGAGACACTTTCTCTGCAGGCAATTTCAGTCCTTTCAAACCAGCACTTTATCCAGAAGCACTCCACCAGCTTTTTTGTCTCAAGGTCGTTCCTGTTGAGCTTCTCTGGCTATACCTGGTTCTGATGGAAGGCTGCTCCTGGCAGACCATAGGAGCTCACGGCTGCTCCAAACACTGCCCTCTTCCCCGTGACTTCAAAGCCCAACATTTCAGTCAGGAGAAACCCTGATTGCTTTAGCTTCTCCTCCAGGTTTGCCCTTTTGCCTTCTTTCTTAGGGCAGCTGTTCCTGTTTCAGCTGCCTGCTTCTCTGCAAGAGCTTGTTTGTTTCTTACACAAAAGAATATCCAGCAAAAGGCAGCATTAAACCTGTTGGGGTCATGAGCTTTTGCCTGGACCCGGTGTCTGGGTGGCTTTAGGGTTCTCTTCTTTTTCTCTCTCTCTGTGCTGATAAAGGGTAAGACCTTTGCATACTTGTCAGAGGTGAGGAATAGGAAGATGTGATTGGGGTGAGACGAGATTCTCACTGGTGAAGTGAAGCTTTTACCATATACACTCCCCTTGCAACTGGAGAGAAAGAACCCGCTGAGCGATAAGCAGTATGTGTTGCTAATACTGTGTTGAATTTCTCTGCACCCCTGCCCTACTCACCATATTTAACCTTGGATTTATTTGAAAATCCTGTTTAAGAAAGCAAGCGAGCCTGGACATCGTGTGTTTTCTTGCAATATTGCCCTGGACAGTTTCCAGGCTGTTAATGAAAGAACACCGACATCTAAACCATCCCCAGGGGAGGTTCAAGATCCATCTGAGTTCAATAAGAGGTTCCTAAATAGCTGTAACAAGCCCATACTTCAAAAGAAATACATTTTGCTATTTTTAAAACATGAGTTTTGGAAGGCTTTGAACATCAAGATTAATTCTCTGTCTAAATGCAGGAGGAGGCAGCAGTGACCGGTGAGTCTCACTCAAATCTGGAAGGTTTTAATATTGTCTGGAATATGGATTTGGTGCTCTAAAAGCTTAAGGTATGACAGTATTCAGTTTACTTTTTCCCCCAGAGCAGACTGTGCATGTACTTACAGATTCCTTAGTATATCTCACGGGATTAATGTCAAAAATATACTACGTTATCTATCAGCACTTGAAATTTGGACTGGAGGATTCTGGTTGGACAGATAACTGAGCAACCTTTAATTGGAAGATTTAATGATAGTCTGAATAAAACACAACTCACTCTTGAACAACAGGGAACAGCTCTTACATATGAGAAAAAAAAACCCAAGGTGATATGGAACCAGGTGTTCCTGGACAGCATGGTGCTGTTTGCAGCAGGCAGCAGTTTGAAGGCAGTGGAAGCTGAGCAGAAGGGTCCAGGGCAGCGGGGCAGGTTTGGACACTGGAGGGGCTGGAGCACCTTTGCTCCGAGGACAGGCTGAGGGAGCTGGGGTTGTTCAGCCTGGAGAAGAGGAGGCTCCAGGGAGACTTCAGAGCAGCCTTCCAGTACCTGAAGGGGCTACAGGAAGGATGGGGAGGGTCTGTTTACAAAGGCCTGCAGGGACAGAATGAGGGGCAATGGCTTCAAGCTGGAGAAGAGCAGCTTTAGATTGGATATTGGGAATAGGTTCTTTACTCTGAGGGTGGTGGGGCACTGGAACAGGTTGCCCAGGGAGGCAGTTGAGGCCCCTTCCCTGGAGATATTCAGGGTCAACGAGGCCCTGGGCAACCTGGTCTAGTTGGGGGTGTCCCTGCTGACTGCGGGGAGGTCAGACTAGATGACCTTAGAGGTCCCTTTGGGCCTGGGCCATTCTATGATTATGCAGCAGGTCACTAAAATGACCAAGTTAAGCTGAGTATTCTCATTGTCTCACATTAGACACTTACCTGGGATGTCCGAGCTAAGAGGCTGCTGTGCTCTCTAGCATGGTCACTGGGAATCCTGCTCTGGACTGCCCTTTGGAGGTACCTGTCCCTTGTCACTGCCTGTCATAGGTAGTCCAAGGAGCACAATTTCCCTATTTAGCCACCTGAGTGACTAGCACAGTAAGATGTAATTTAATATGTCTCTGTGCTGAGGCCTTGACCCTAAAGTCCTGTACAGATACCAGAGAGAAGGGGAATGCAAAGCCCAGAACAAGAATTCAGCTGCGGAGACACTGAGAACATTTGGTTTCAGAGGCTGGGTAGAGAAACGGAGCTGCCACTGGTGCTTTTTTGGTTGTAGAGAGAGAAGGGAAGGACTGATTCTTGGCTGGGATCATTTTGGCCACAATCCTCTGTCGGGGCAGTTCTTTAACAGGGGAGTTAACATACCAGTCCTGCGTTTGCTTTGGAAGCTGTGTTCTTCCTCCAGGGTATAACTGCACCTCTGTCTTCTCCTTCTTTGGGCCCAGTCTCCTCAGCAAAGCTCAGTGTCTCACTTGCCTCATTTGAAAGAAGACCTTTCCCCTGTGTTATTCCGAAATGCTGGACTGACTGGCATAGACATTTGGATTTATTCTGTGACCCACAGGTACAAGCCACAACAAAGACACCAGCTCAGGTAAAGGTTACTGATCACTGCCATGGAGACTGCCATCCCTGATGCCCTGGTAAAGTTCATATAAATAAAGGTATTTATTTACCCAGTGACATTCTAGCAACGTTCAGGTCTGAAATGGCACTTTCTAGACATGCATAATAGCCTAAATGACACCCAGCCTGCAAAACCAGTGCATGCTGTTTACACCCTTGGAACACGGGAAATGCCCTGCCCAGGGACCCATCTCTGCCAGTTCTCCCTCTCAGCCAGAGAAACCAATGTCTCTTCAGTATTTTATCCCTCTTTGGTAACTAAGAATTCACTTCACGCTGCAATTTCTGACTCTTTTTTACCAGGTGTACAGTCAGCTCCGGATCAGATGCTAGCGCTCTCGGAACAAAGACATCTGAGCAAGATGACACTGGGTTTATGATGTTATTGGTGTTTTGACCTCGTGCCAGCACGATCCAGGAACAATTCCCATTAAGGCTATTGATGGGAGTCTTTCCTCGAAGGGGACACTCAGGAAACCTTACCTGAATTATCTTTTAAAGTAGATTAGTTAAATTCTATTAAACCCTATGCAAATATTCATATTCAGAATTAAGTGGCACTAATCTGATTTAGTGTACTTCACTCTGAAACTGAAGAAGGCTAAATCATAGGAAGGCCACTTTAATTCTGAGCAACAGCACTCATGCAGTGTAACTGCAGTAACTGCTTTCAAGTCACACTTGCCATTAATTCAGGTGAATTTTTCTGACTTTACCTGTGAAGACACGGGACAATTAAATCGTTATAGCTGGCCTGACTACACATTCTGCTTCCCCCCTGCTCCCACCCCCCAGAACACTATGAGCCTTACTCCTCCTGAGTATTGGACAGTTGGTTTGGAGTTCTGGGTCTGAGGGTTACTCTTCATTTCTAGCCTATAGTCAATGCTATTTTCTCTTTACTAATCATTTCTATTAAGCGCATCAGTGCAGAACCTTAGCATTTCAGCAGCAGTAGGGAGGTGATTGTCCCCCTGTGCTCAGCACTGGTGAGGCTGCACCTTGAGTCTGGTGTCCAGTTCTGGGCACCTCAGCATAAGAGAGATATCGAGGTGCTGGAGCGAGTACAGAGGAGGGACATGAAACTGGTGAGAGGCCTGGAGAATAAGGCTTATGAGGATCGATTGAGGGATTTAGGGCTGTTTAGTTTGAGGAAGAGGAGGCTGAGGGGAGACCTCATCCCTCTCTACAACTGCTTGAAAGGGCATTGGAGAGAGGTTGGTGCTGGTCTCTTCTCACGGGCAATCAGTGATAGAAGGAGAGGGAATGGCTGCAAGCTGCAGCAGGGTAGGGTTAGGCTGGACATGAGGAAAGAATTCTTCCCAGCAAGAGTGGTCAGAGCCTGGAATGGGCTGCCCAGGGAGGTGGTGGAGTTCCCGTCCCTGACTGTGTTTCAGAGTAGATTGGATGTGGTGTTGAGGGATCTGGTGTAGGGGAGAACTTGTAGAGTAGGGCTGATGGTTGGACTTGATGATCCCAAGGGTCTCTTCCAACCTAAATGATTCTATGATTCATTTGTCCATACAAGAGGGCAAGGTACTGCTGGCTGTCAGTGTTCCTGTGGCAGAGCTGTGCCTGTGGAAAAGTTGTGGTGTATGTGCCTGCTTTAAACACGTAGCTTCAGCTGTTCTGTATCACGAGTACTAAATTTACTTGTAGATTTAAAATAGGTGAATGATTTGGCAGCTAAAAGGTCAGGACGCTTGCTCTTTATTTTGGGCTGCTTTGCTTTCCCTCATTAATAGAAAGTTGGCTGTAGCACCTAACGTTAATGTCAAAGTGCAATGTCTGCACCACCAACACGTAGAATAGTGCCATTGTGTCCCCTGTACCGTCCCCCAGCTTTGTTTTTGTCACAGTTGCACTCTGAAGTAGCCCAGCACTCAGCCAGCATATATTCTAGCTCACAAAGGTCTCTGCGGAGGGAGGGATATTGACTTCTCCATCGTGTGCAGATCAAATTTCAGGCTTTTAAAGTTTTGTGTGTTTGCCAGGTACACTGAAATACAGATACCAGCTCCTGCAACCTTCATGTGACTTTGGCAGCGTGCACGTGGCTATTCTGCGTGGCACATGGGCTCACCTCTTCCCCCGAGATGGATGGCTCCACTGCCATAGGTGTGCACCAGCCGCTTTCTGTGCCTGGATTCCGTGTGGGGGTGAGGTTAGCCTGTGTGAGAAGCATCAAGAAGGGTTTTGTGGACCTGAGAGACACCAGTGCAAATTCACAGCTTGCAAACTGTGAAACCTTCCCTGGGAACAGGTCTGCCTCTGCAGCTCACCTTGGCAGCACCGTTCCAGCTCTGCACTCTGCTGACCTTGTTTTAGCCCGTTCTGGGAATCCACGTGTCGCCCTGGCAGAGGGAGGTTATGCTGCTGCATTCTACCCATGCACCAGCCCACAGCTGCGGGGAGATCAGTGGAAGTTAGATCCTCCTCTGGCTCTGGAAATGTGTCTTCTCTGAGTGTGTGCAAGGACTTGATGTGAGGAGTAGTACAGAGCTGTTCTCCACGGATACTTGGTATTTGAGAAACCTTTAATAAATAAAAAGGGGAGAGAGAGAAAGAGAAAGATCACCAGCACCGATGAGGAGGAGAAGATCTATCTTCAGCTCAGCTTTAAAAATGAAGCAGTGATACAACAACAAAAAAACAACCATAAACCCCACCCCACCTCCAAAATACCCCCAAACCAACAAAGAATAATGTGCTTTAGTATGGGAAGCAACAAGATGTCAGAGCTTTTGTGGGTCCTGGGGGGATTTTAGAAGGAGAGCTGGAGCTAGACTCAAAGAGCTGGCTGGGTAGGCTCTCCGAGGAGGGCTGGGATCAGTGGGTGGGGAGAAGGGATGGTCTGGAGGCCATAGTGAGCAGATTTGCAACTTGGAGAAGTCAGGTCCAAAGGGAAACTCCTATTTCCCTCCGTACAGAGAAGCCATTGGGCTGGGGAAGAACCGTGAGGTGCTGAGGGACGGTACCGTTTCAGTGTGTGACAAGCAGCAAACAGGCACACCAGCAGAAGATCGGCACACCAGCACTGGGGAAGCAGTGTGGCATTCAGGAAGCTCCTGCTCTGCTCCATGGTTGGAACCAGCTGAAGCCCACTGGGAAGCCTTGGCCTTTTGAGTGCTTGTTGGGTTGCTGTATGCATTGAGTGGGCTGGGGGGCTGGTTTGTTCCGTGCTGAGCCTCTTTCCCTTGCGTTCAATAGTGTACAAACAAACAAACAAAGAGTAAAGCTGTTCCAACACACAAATAGAATCATAGAATCATTCAGGTTGGAAGAGACCCTTGGGATCATCAAGTCCAACCATCAGCCCTACTCTACAAGTTCTCCCCTACACCAGATCCCTCAACACCACATCCAATCTACTCTGAAACACAGTCAGGGATGGGGACTCCACCACCTCCCTGGGCAGCNTCACACTATTTTTTATGCAAGCCAGGATGCCCTTGGCCTTCTTGGCCACCTGGGCACACTGCTGGCTCATGTTCAGCCACCTGCCACCCAGCACCCCCAGGTCCTTTTCTGCCAGGCAGCTCCAGCCACACTGCCCCAAGCCTGTAGCCATCCATGGGGTTGGTGTGGCCCAAGGGCAGGACCTGGCACTTGGCCTCGTTGAAGGCCATGCCATTAACGTTGGCCCAAATGTTGGGCCATGCCATTAACATTGGCCCAAGACTGAGGCGGGGATAGAACCATGGAATGGTTAGAGCTGGAAGGGACCTTAAAGACCACACAGTTCCAAACCCCCTGCATACACCAGGACTCAGGCCTTCAGCCGCAGCTGCCGCCTCATGCGTTTTGAAGCTTCTCAGCATAAAGCCGTGGGCAGGCCTGTCCTGCAGGTCTTGGGTCTTCCCCGGGAGATCTGACGGCAATGAGAAGGTTTGTGAAAATCAGGTGGAACCCAAAATCCCACGTAATGTTCTTTTCTCACAAAAGTACAAGCTTTAAACTGTCCTGAGCTGTGAAATTCTGATGGGGACATTGCAGAGAAATGAACCGAGCCTTGCGGTGGCTCTGGGAAAGAAATATTACTTCTTATTTTGCAAGAGCTGCTTTTAAAAGGCATTTAAATGTCCCCCTCACATATTCCAAAAGATTAAAGTCATTTTTTTTTGTTTCAAAAGCAGCTCCTGGCTATAGATATCTATTTCTAGAACCTGCAGGCTTGTTGTTTCTCAGAACAACTGCATATTTATACATGGGGTACTGAAATATTAAAAGTAAATAAGCATTACTTTATTCTCCTGTTTTTTTGTAGCATGGGTGGAAGACAAATTATCCAATAAAAGGATTTACTCTTACAGCACTCAGAAATTCAGAGAGTTCCCGCCCTCTCCCTCTCCCATCTGACTGGAACTCGCCTTCGAAGAGGAGCCCTGGGAGCCCATGACACCATGGAGCTCAGAGGCAGGTGACCTGGGCAGACACAGCCCATGCTGGTTTGCCCCGTGGGTGGCCTTTGCTCAGCACGTATCACCCCACAGAAGAAGGCTCTGCTGAGCACCCAACTTCACCTGCGAAAATACTTCTCCTGAGGTACTTCATGTTGTCACCCAAGGGAGGCGCGAACAGAGGGCAGAAAAAGCTTCGGAAATTTTAGTGAATTGTTTGTAGTTTCAGGCAGTGAGAAACAATCCATCAGTCACAGCTTCAGCCACAGACTGTTGTTCCTGTGGGGAAAAGCTGTTGTTAAGAAAACAACCATTATCTTATCTTCAGACTCCGGAAACACTAACATCAGCTCTGTGTAATGATTCAAAGGTCTGCCTATATAGAATGATAGCTGGGGAGAGGAACCTTCCCTGCATGATTGAATACACTTGTACGTATATTTAAAATACAATGTTGTCTTTTTCATTCAAAATAAAAGTGATGCAAGTCTTTGGTTGGGTACCACTCTGGGTACCTCTGGTTTCACAGTTACGTGCAGGAATCCTGGTTTCAAACACAGCTACGAAGAGCCTTGAAGAACCCAACGGTACCTGGTGATAATTCATCTCCACAAGCACCGAGCTGCCCCCGAAATGCAGGGAGAAGCAGCATGAGTGCTCCCTGCTTCTACTTTTGATTTAGACCACAAAACCTGCTGTGACAGGAGCCCAAATCTCGACTGAGCTACAGCTGTAGATAAGAATTCTGCTCACATTCCCCATTAAATGTTGGCTAGTAAATAAATTAACTTTTGCCTCATCACCTTGTAAAGTATCATAAATCTGGCATGAGAGAGTCTGAAAGATCTTGTACGATTTTTTCATGTTTAATTCACACTGAAGTTGTTAAAGAAAAGCAAAGTGAGAATTCTCACAGCCAAACGAATCCATGGGGCAGCGAAGGCCGACATCAACCTGACCCAGCCTAGATGTTGTAATCTCATTATTAACTGTCTTCAGAAGCAAGAGCAATTAAGTGAAGGGTAAAAGCAGCATTAAAGCTGTAATTTATTGCATGAGACCATTATTGGGAAAACAACCCTTTGACAGCAAGAATTAATTTTTGTTTTTCATTTTCTGCCTGTTTCAAATGGGGAAATAGGAAGAGTAAATCAAGCGCTCCTTGACAGGGTGCATTTCCCAGGACAACTGCCTGCTCTGTGTGTGACAGGTCATTTTTGGCCACTCGTACGACGAGGTCTCCATACCCAACCGCTGATTTTCTCTGCTGCTGCTTCCTGCAGCTCCTTCTACCGACGCCGTCGGTCGGAGGTGACAGGAGCTCACATCCACCTGCAGAAGCGACACCGTCGCGTTTAATCAGAAATCCCCCGGGGACGCTCCTTAGCCAGGGACGGCTTCCGCGGGTATCATTCTCACATTCCCTGCGGCTCCCCGTTTACTATTTTTACCTGAAATTTTGGGGAGGCGTTTCCCTGCGTCACCTCTTACCGCCCGCCTCAAACTTTGGCGGCGGCCTGCCCCGCCTGAGGGAAGGGGCCAAGGAAGGCACCCCCGGGCCCGGTCGCCTCCCCCCTCCTTCCTTGAGCGCCGCCGGCCCCTCAGGCCCTC
>VZTM01015566.1:19162-53208 GCA_013400555.1 Jacana jacana | reverse complement strand
CGCGGGGAGCCCGGGGGGGTGCTGGGCGCTGCCTCAGGGTGAGCTGTGCCCGGGCCGGGGCGGGCAGGTCAGACGGGGCTGGATGGAGGGTTTATTTTTACTGTTGGGCAGGGTTCGGTTACTTCCCCCTTCCCTCAGCGTAACTGAGAGAAAGGTTTGGCTGAGGCCGGGTGTGCAGTTTGGCGGGGACACCGCTGAAGTAGAAGCGATACCTTGAACACAAGCAGCGGAGGAAACGGCGGTAACGTTTGTTCTTGCTGGAACTTGGGGGGGGCGAGGAGGATTTGTAATTGGCTTTTCCTATCAAAGGAGGGAGTTCTTCCATCTCCTAAAACTGCTTCCTTCTGTCTTTTCGTAGGTGTTGGCTCTTTAGTTTCTGCTTGTCTTTTATTTCTCCTTACCGTTTACATTTTGCCTCTGTTGCAGCCCAGTGTTTAAATCTGTTTACCGTGTCTCTTCAGCCTGTGCTAAAGTTCCCTGTAACCGTCTGTGCTGAACTTCTTGATGATTTCTGTCTGTCAGCAAATGCCTTAGGGAGCTCCCGTCTGTAATTGAGAGGAGTTAAGCGTGCAACCGAGTTTAAATTAAACTTTTGTATGCAACTTCCATATCGTAACTGTAAAATAAATTAGTGTAAGACTTCAGTGCTGTAGGATTATCTTCTGTTAAGATGCTTTGTCATACTCCTCTGTCTTCACGTAACTCCTATTTCCAGATGATCTTGCCTGCATAACTCGGGGAAAAACAAGGCAGGCTCACAGTCTCGGGAGGATGGTTTTTTCCCCAGAAGATGTAGCTCATAGTCCTTAACTCTGACTAAAATTCAGAGAGTGTGAATGAGCACACAGTTTCCATTTTCTCTGAATTGAAAATGTTCAAAATTAGAGGTAAAAGCCCTTCAACTTAAGCAAAAGAAAGTAGACTAATGTTTTGGTGTTAGAATTGACTTTCGGAGACTCTGACATTACGTTCTCTTATGGCAGATGAGAGTTGACCGCTCTGATTGACCTCAAAGCTGATCCAACAAGCTGCTCTGTTGTGGCTGGCACCAAGTAGGTGCCCATTTCTAAGGCAGGGTTGCATAAGGTGCTCTCTCTTCTGAGCAAAGCAAAGACCAAGAAGGTGATTCTGTGCTCAAAGCCATGTTATACTGGACTCTCCTGGAGTCTGATATCCCCTGTGAATTGTATTAGTAAGCTGAGTGCTTCTCTCGTGAGCTTTTTGGTTCATGCAAAGAACTTCTTTAAATGACCTATATTGCTTTTATTTCATAGAAGAAAATCAGTTAATGGAATCCAAAGGGAAGACTTGAGGAAGGACACAGCCCAGTAAAGTACATATATTCACTGCATACTTCTTTTCCGCATGAAAATAACACTTAGCAATTTCAAGTATTAACAGCAAATGCTCAGTTGTTTGTGACTAAAGAACATCTAAGACAACTGTATGACAAAGTAGAGAATGTGGAGCAGGAAATGGGCAGAATGTATAATGCTAGTAATTTCCTGTTGTGGTAAACAAAATAATGGGAGATAAGGAAACTTATCTAGTAAAGTAAAGGATAATGTAACTAAAATAAATTTAAAATCATGTAGCTAGAGGACTGAAGGTCCATTGTTGCATTCAAATAGCTTCTTAGTGGACAGATTTGGAGATTATGCTGCTCTAACCTCGCCTTTCTCTGTGACTCAACCAAAGCCATTAGATGAAATGAGGAGACATCTCTTCTAGCACGACTGAAAGACCACCAACCTTGTGTTGTGTGAGTGTGCAGGGGATCAGGCACAAGCATGGCAGTGAACATACATGAAGATCTGCTTCATGTGTTGTTGTTCCCTTCCCCTGTTCTCTGTGGGATATCAAGGGCAGAGCTTTAGCCTGTTAGTGCTGGTGAGATGAGTCAGTCGTGGTGCTGAGCGTGCAGGGTGTAGCTGATACCTGCCCAGGAGCTGGAGAAAAACAGAGCTTGCTTATTTGGATAAATGTTAGGTTTCAAAAGAACTAAGAAGCCAGTGAATAAATTCTGGTGTTAAACACAGACTTGGAGCTTGGGAAAGTCCTTCTAATCTCTGGATTTTAATTTTTTTCTTTTTTGTGGTGTCATATGTCCACTGTAAGTAGTAATAACGTTAATTCAGTGTGCTCTAAAATACTTATCCTTGAATAAAGACCTCATGGACTAGAAACCCTTGCTGCTCTAAATGAAACAATCAGATGCCCATGTATGTTGGAAAATAAGGCCGTTATGTAGGCTTAGAGATTAGAGAAATAAAGATAAGAATTAATACTGTGAGCTTTCATGAGTGTGTACTTAGTGTTAGATGTAATGCCTTCGGAGTAGAAATCAACTCTGGAAATGCTGAGGATGCCACATAAAGGGGATGAACAATGACATCTCTTACTCTAGGTAATAATGTAAAGTGGGCACTAGAAAGGATGTGTTGTGATTTCAAGGGGGAGGATGGGAGAACAGTGAAGCGCTGAGAGAACAATACTGGGTGTCAGGACTGCTGAAGAACGCAGCCCTCAAGGGGCGAATGAGGCAGTGAAGTGGGGCAAGGTTGGCTTTGTGCCTGCTAGTGAGAGACCTGTGCGAAGAAAAGTCTCCATGTAAAGTTTTCTAAACTTTGATGGTCTGTCTTGTGGTGATGGCCTGAGGTCTCTGGTGGTCAGAACCAAACTGGCAAGAGGTTGGACCAGCCTAGCTCCAGAGGTCTCTTCCAGCTTCAGTTATGTTGCGATTTCACAACAGCAGTATTGGAGGAGAAATGACAAGTGTGAACATAACTCCCAGGCTACTTGTAGGGCAACATCTTTGTCAGATTTAAGAATTCCAAGAAATAAGCAAGTGTTTATTTTATTTTAAACTTATGTTTGTGGAGAAAACACCAAGTATTTGCACTGGAATGTGACATCTCGGAATCCTGTTAATGACAACCTTCTTATTTACCAAGGTGCTGTGCAAGGACTGGAAAAGACGCTCTCTTCTCTGTAGAGCCTGTACTTCAAGAGGCAGCAGATGACTAAATGAAGGAAACAGTGAGACAATATGAACAGGCAGTGATCTCAGTGCTTTAATAATACAATTATTAAGCTTTTTTACGACATCCTGACCAAAGAGAGACTTAGGAGAGAATTTGATGAAGAGTTTAGTAGCTTTATTGATTTTTATTCGACTTGATTCCTGCAGTCTAATTCTCTTCTCCACTACTTTGTGTGTGCAGGAAAAAAAAATTATTCCACGTGTTTTTTTGATTATTTGTGTTTTTCAGCTATTCCAACCTCTTCCAGAGTTTTACAAAGCTAAGCTGGTGTGAAGGCTCCCACGGAGTAGTCTCTTCTTTCTTGCCCTGTGACATCTGCAGCTCTTATGGCTATAGCTCAGAACTTTGTGTAGCTCACCAAAGTCTTGTGAAGTTATGGAAACACAGTTTGCAGTTTTATATGGAAATTGCCACATTCACAATGTGATCTACTGCAAAAGAAGTCTTCGTGTGACAAAAAGTAGTACTTGTGTGAAGTAATTCTGTGGATTTACAGACACTGTTAGTCAGCCATTCAAGAGGGATATGTGTTCTGTAAAGCAAGGTCTTGTGTGGGCTTTTGGTTTTGATTTTCAGCAGTGTACTATGAAGGCAGAAAATGCTGTGTGTTTAGTGCACCAGATATGTGCTTTCTGGTGTGTTATCCTGTTAAAACAGGAGATTTAGTTACCTTGGTTCCATCTCAACCTCCTTTTTGTTTACGGTAGAGATTTGTCAGTCAGTATGCCACATGCGACTCCTTTAATGCTGGTGGTTAGGAGAATGAATTGCTTTGTGTTCTGGGAGAAAGGACTGTAGCAAACTGTTGAAGCAGGCAGAGTTGTGCATCTTCATAATCGTCAACCCATCCTGATGTGAAGGCATCGACATCTTGTGCTGTTTCTTCCTAGTGGAATCCTGGATCCGTGTTCTGAGAAATAAGCAAACAACTGTATGTGCTGTGGAAGTAAGAGTGAGCCTTGAGGGAAGGAAGGGATATGAAGGAGAGGAGGAAAAATGAGACTGCTCCACTGTGTTAGGCAGGAATATTTTTTTTTAAATTATTATAATTTTTTTAAAGAGGATGTTTGGAGAACTCTTCTGAGACTCGACTGGTGGGGAACAATGCGCAAACGCCAGGGCTGCCAGGCTGTTTCGTCCTTTGCGCCTGGGGATCTTTTCATCCCTGGCTCTTGCTGTCTCAGATACGCTATTTCCTGTCTGGATGTTGTGTTTTTGAGAAATTGCTGAAATTTGTGATGTGGAGACAGTTGTCTGAAGTGTTTTCTGTTGTTGCTTCATCCCCCTATTGCACAGGTCTGCAGGGGAGGCAGCATCTCCATGGGCCTTACTGGAAAAGGACACGAAAGACAGAAACGAGCTTTGTATTTGTGAGATCTTTTTCTTATTGCAGACTGGAACAGAGATTGCAAATATGAAGATACGTGCAATCTGGGAACAATTTTTCTAAATTCACCTGCATAACACAATCATGGATAGCTTGAGGAAAGGCAGTGTTTAATGTTTAGGGAAAAAAGGCAAAACTGCAAAGTACAACGTTGTCTGTGTCAGAAATCTCTAAGAGCAAAACGTGAGGCCTTCAGAGGCACCACTGTAAATGCTGAAAGCTTTAGGGTTATCAGTTAGCAATCCCCATTCTGTGTTTATTTCTTCAGTGCACTGATGCATACTGTTATGGTATGTGTAAAGCTGTTATTCAATGTTTATTTTTATTTCTTTTTACTTTTTTAAGAGTCTACTACTTGTTTTATTATTGTAGAGGGTTGTGGTAAATGGTTCAGATCCGCAAAGTAAAGGGTTTGGGGTTTTTTTGTGCTATAAGTGTTTGAATTCAGCTTCTTTTCTGGGTATGTAGGACAGAATCCAAATTAGTTTAACTTTTTTAAAGCTTGTGTCAACATGACAAGCCCAGAAGTTTTAAGGCAGAGAGTTAATAATTATTGATCAAGATCCCATTTCTGCCTAAGGCAACAAAGCATGAAGATTGTGTGTTGATGAGGAATATTTAACTTCACCCACACCTTAGTCTCTGTGTGCCTGGTCACTCAGGGGCGTTCTGAGGACTGAGGTTTAACCACCTGGTGAGTTAGGACTTAACAAGAGGACTTGTCCTCTTCAGAAGAACTGTGAGTGGATGGAGTTGCTTGGATTTGGGCCAAGCTTTGCATAGTATAGGTCTGAAATTACCCACTTGGCAAATGAAATTTTAAGCCCTCTAAGGTAATATTTAGGTTCTTTCACACAAGCCCCTTATTGGAGCAATTTTGCACTGGAGGCTGCCACGTGTTAACTTAGTTTCATGAGTTTTGAGTGTGCTCACAGAGCAAAATCCCCTCTCTTTGGCAAGCAGAGCAACAGTTTGCCCCATGTAGCGTAAGACTTCCTATCAGACCAGTCTGTAATGCCCTGTTTGTCTGTATTGTTGTTCCTGTGCTGTCTGCCTTCTCTGTGGTTTCTTGCTGTGGAGTAAGGCTGTTAAAAGCAATGAATTCTTTTGGATCCTCTAAATGGTATCCCTTTAACGACCTGATTAACAGATGCGTTGCCTTTTCTTTTAAAGGAGTCCTTGATGACAAGTATCTCCGGAAAATAAAAACTGAGTGACTTAAGTTGAAATTGCTTAATTAAGGCATCTGAGAGGAGTGCCTTAAAAAGGTCCTTTGTTAGCCCAGATCTGTCCTGTCCCCACTGGAAGTCCTGGGAGTTGGGAAGCGGAGGAGCAAGTCTTAACAGCGGAGTAGGTCAGAGTGGCTGCAACACCTGCAGCGTGCAGTAGTCCCTGTAAGATTTACATAGGTTTTTTTCTTCCTGCTTCACCCCCTGTGAGGAGAGGAGTTATAAGGTGTTGGGTTATTTACCAGTCGTGTTTATTCTCTGGGTACTCAATACTATTGTCTCTGATGACTATTAATGTCTTTAGAGAGACACAAGGATATAGTGGTAAAAAAGGGTGTATTCTCTGATCTTGGATGTCTTGCCTTCCTGCTTCTCAAAATTAATGGTTCTCTGTTTGTTGTCCTTCTCTCCTATTTATTTTAACTCCCTCCTTTCTGAACAGCAAGGTGTGTTATTCTGCTGTCCAAAGTCCAAATCACTGCCTAGCACGGTGGCTAAGTTAGTGCTCTAAAAGAGAAGACGACTGATGGACAAAGGATAACAGAAGATCAATAAAACACAGTAAACAGTGGTGTTTTCCCATAAAGGCCAGGAGGGTAGCACAAATGAATCGTTGTATCAACTGGACTTTAATATTCATTACCTCCTGTCTCTGTGGTTTATAAACTGTTACGCTCTCTGACCCCACCGGTGTTGGCTGACAGGACGTTGCAGAACAATGTCTTTTAGTGCTGGTGAATGTATTGCGTGTCCCAGACTACATATCCTGTCAGTGCAGGATTGTTATCCTGGAGGGATGAGAAGTTGGGATGGTCAAACTTAAAAGAGAATGAAAATGCGTATTCAGGAACTGGGGTGCTCTTCTAAAGGAAGAGTTTCAGTCCTAAAAATTGCTGTATGGGTATTTAGTAGCTTATGAAGAGGACTTGGAGCTGTGAGACTCTGGACTTTACTCTGAACTTCACGTGTTTTGTTTAAATTATACTTCAGTTGTAAAATAGGGCTGTGAAAATATAAGCACAGACCAAGCTAGTGTCTACTTTGATACTGGGAATTTCTAAACAGGTGTTAGAGAACTGAAACGTATATGCAGCCTGTCACGATTGGGATGTAGTTCTGATCTGAAATTAAATAGAGAGCTGCAAAAATAATTTCACTGGAAGTCATGATTCAGATTGAGGAAATAAAAATACCTATTTTAGAAGCCCAGAGAGGCTCAAAGAATAAGGCTTCTTTGAGAGGAGGGGAGATAGTCATGCTCACACACTTGTGATCGTGGTAGCTTGATTAGGAAATACTGCTTAACATGTGATACTAAAAGCAGACAGTGAAAGTTGTCATTTAGGTTTGGTGCTCTGTCTTTTTAGCTTGTAATTGCGGAATGTTGCGTTACCTTCTCTTCTGAAACCTCTCCATATCGAGAATGTGCCAGTGGTGGCTCTGCCAGAGTTACCTTCTCTTCTGAAACCTCTGCATATCGAGAACATGCCAGTGGTGGCTCTACCAGGTTTCTGAGAGCATCCTCTAGCTGAGGTTGGCAACGATAATCTCCCAACGGAGCGGCAGGATTCCTGTGGCATCCCCAGATCCCCCGCTCCCTGCCTGCCCCTTGCCTCTCGTGCGTCTCCCTGCCCCAAAGCAGCCTAGGCAAGATGAAGGTTTTGGTTCTGGATGCCTTCCAAGCTCGGTATTTCCATTCTGCTTGGTTAGTACGTATTGGTAATTTCTGTGCCCAGGGGGGCTCTGCTTTCTTTCCTAATGCTCTTGTGTAACGTTTGGGGTTCAATGCTTAAATAAATGTATTTTGGTGGTAAATGAAAGTGATCCATGTGTTCCTTTCCTTGTTTGTAACTGCTGTGAAGTTTGATAAGGCTTATCTTTGTAAGACCTTCTCAGTAGCAGTTCTTTTTGTCTAATCATTCTCACACTTCTTCCTTTTCAACTTGACTTGAAGTATTAAACAAATAAATTGAGAGAAGGGGAAGGAACTAAGAGGAAGATAATCCTAAATGTCAGTTAGCTCACAAATGTGCTTGTTAATAAAGGCTTTGCCAGGCCTTTAATAAACCTCAGCAAATACGTGACAATTTTACAAAAGTATTTTTATGAAAAAAAAAAACCCCAATCAATCAACAAAATGTTGCTACTGTTCTATTTATCTCTTATTTTAGTGAGTAACAAGAGATGTGGATGGAGAAAGGACCAGCTGTGTGTGCAAACTGTCTCCTGTTTTGTAATTGCAATTAGCATTCCCTTTATTACAACAGTTTGCTAAGGTTCCGTAACGCTGTCCAGAGGTTGCAGACAAGCTGGAGACCCATGTCTAACACTTGTAGAACACTCTGAGTGCCTGAAGAGATTTGTTTAGAGGTGTGTTGTGTTTAAGAGCAGAAGTATCTGGTTGTATGGATTTCCATTTCTTTTGTCATGCAGCTTTGAGATGTGGACTGGTAATTGTTTTTGAGCATCGAACAAATTGATGAACCCTTGCTTTTCTGATGAGTTGGAACAACTTTTCAGTTTCATTTTTATGGTCCAGATTTTAAAAAAAATCTAGCTAGATATTTATCATTCTTCCTATCAAGCTAAAACCTCACAACTAAAATAAAAACAATTAAATCACTGTGCTGCACTGTAAGTGTAGTTTATGACTTTACTTTCTCAGGATATATATATATATATTTAAATCTCCTTCTTGTATCCAGATGCCCCAAGCAGTGTATTTGCCGATGTCTTGTGAACAGTGGCTTTTCAGGCCTCCTCTTTCAATCCCAAGGCAAATAAATGCTGATTTGTATGATCTGTTCAGATCTCACGCTATTAAAGAAGGCATTGTCTGTTATATTACACTTCTGACTCCTTGGAGTTCAGGAGAACTCTTGAGGGTGTGTGGAGGCTGTTCCGTGGTTTAACAGAAGGGAGCTTGTCTCACAGAGGTGAAAAGATTTCCATCCCATCTCTAGATTTCCTCTCATTGTTTTTTCAGTTTCCTCAAAAGAGCAACCGCTCTTGTCTCTAAAGCCTTTGTTCTATTTAGCATGGCAGAGAGCTCCTTAGAGCATGGCAGAGAGCTCCTTAGGGATGGGTGCAGTTTCCTCATGCCTCAGTCACCCCTGTTTTGTCACCTTATCCTGGAGGGCAACTGTAGCAGCCACCCATGCTTGGCATCTCTGACTTGACCTCTCTGCTATGAGGAGGCTCATTTCAAGAGCCACCCCCCGGTGCGTGGTGCTGTGTGAGGAGGTGAGTCCGTGTGTGCTCTCTAGCCGTGGATGTAATTCAGAGCCTGTGGAGCTGCCTGGCTGACAAATGCAGGGTGGATTTATTAAGCACATAACGAAGAGCATTGCCATGTGCCTGACATTAGAATTGCCTGCATAATAGTGTCATTGAATAAGGCAGGATATGGCTCAAAGACACTTATTTCCCTTTGCCCTTTTGCATCCATCTGGTGGCTTTTGCTGTTCTTTTATCTCCCAGCAAATCAAGACCTTAAAAGTGATGACCTAAAATTCTTTTCCTTGAAGCTACTTTAATGACACTTCTCTCTCTGTGTTTGTGTGTGCACAAAATGTAACCCCCATGCAGTGGAGTATCTATTTTATCAAGTGGTTGAGACTGTAGGCGTTATTTCTGTCTGCAACGGGAGAAACTTCTACAGCACTCGGGGTGTTAGCTGGACAAACGTAACGCTGATAATCATCATAGAATCATTGAGGTTGGAAGAGACCCTTGGGATCATCGAGTCCAACCATCAGCCCTACTCTACAAGTTCTCCCCTACACCAGATCCCTCAACACCACATCCAATCTACTCTGAAACACAGTCAGGGATGGTGTTTTGGGTGCCAGGGTTTTGAATAGCAAGTGTTGTAGCATGAGAGAGGGAAAGGTTGCATGAATATTACTTGAATTTAAAGTAGAATTGGGGTTTTTCTTAAAAACTTATTCAACTTTGGTTTTTTTTTAGCTTGTTTCTTCATATTGCACTGTGAATTCAGCAGGCAACTGGGAAACCCACCCTCTGACCTTTCAGTTTTCTGCCTGTGGGGCTGTCAGATGAAATTCCTGGAGACGATACATTGATTAATGTTTGCAAAAGTGAGATCCTGGTGCGTGTGTCACAGTGCTCTGTGTGGCTGATCAGAATTTAGTATGTGCATCTCTGAAATACAAAGGCCAAATGATTTTATTTATGGATGTTGTCTCATCTTACTAGAATCATAGAATCATTTAGGTTGGAAGAGACCCTTGGGATCATCAAGTCCAACCATCAGCCCTACTCTACAAGTTCTCCCCTACACCAGATCCCTCAACACCACATCTAATCTACCCTTAAACACAGTCAGGGATGGGGACTCCACCACCTCCCTGGGCAGCCCATTCCAGGCTCTGACCACTCTTGCTGGGAAGAATTCTTTCCTCATGTCCAGCCTAACCCTACCCTGCTGCAGCTTGCAGCCATTCCCTCTCCTTCTGTCGCTCATTGCCCGTGAGAAGAGACCAGCACCAACCTCTCTCCAATGCCCTTTCAAGCAGTTGTAGAGAGGGATGAGGTCTCCCCTCAGCCTCCTCTTCCTCAAACTAAACAACCTCAACTCCCTCAATCCATCCTCATAAGCCTTATTCTCCAGGCCTCTCACCAGTTTCATGTCCCTCCTCTGCACTCGCTCCAGCCCCTCGATATCTCTCTTGTGCTGAGGTGCCCAGAACTGGACACCAGACTCAAGGTGTGGCCTCCCCAGTGAGGTCTACTAGTCTACCTGAGGTCTGCTTTCCACTGAGATGAGGACCTGTGTCTGTGTCTGAGTTTATAGGATTTAATGGTAAACAAATACTTGCTTTCTGAGCTGAGAGAGAAGGAGCAATGGCTGGCTGTGTGGCTTTCTGCAGTATTGATCTTCGGAAACTACTTTTCACCAGAGGCAGCGAGACCACTTTTCAAGGAATGCTGAGAAGTTCACAGAACTGTTAATTAATTTAAACCTTTTAGAGACATTTTTTTTATTCATTTTATGTTCGTGGCCTGACTCACGCAGTGGAAGACCATGTAGGGGTAGATCTATGATGCTGGAAAGAAAAAAGAGGGTAGAGCACTTTGTGTTCTTCCCAATCTTGTTTTGTTTACTTTTTTTTTTGAGAGCATTCCCATGACAAATTCTGTTTCTGGATGTGTTAACTGTACTCACATTTTGAGAGAATAAAACAGGGCAGGAAGGGATCCTCTCCTATTCTGGTTGCTTAAGAGTGTGACCAAAAGGACTTTAAGGTGTGTAATGACCTCACTTTGTCATCACAGAGTAACGATTCTCTTTTTCCTTGGGAGAAATACCGTGTCTTTCTATCAACTCTTATGTGAAATGATCCTTTTAATTTGCACTGCTAGCGAAGTTGTTTTTCTTTCATGTATCTACCTGCCAGTTTCTTAGCAATTAGGATTAAAAAAACACGTTGTGGGAGGTGCTCATCATTTTCTGACTCAGTTGATTTCAGTAAGAGTCAAGCCTGTAAAGCAGCTGCTAAGGTCAGGCCATCTGTAATTCATCTGTAATATGTTGCAATCAAAATGTATTGCAGCTTTTAGAAATAGGAGTTACCACAATCACTCTCAGGGAAAAAAGAAAAACCACCAACACACAAACCACCAGAAAGCTTTAATGTGTTCAACTGACCCATGAACTGCTGCTCTCTTCTGTGCCTAAAGGAAGAAATGGAAGGGACCGTGAATCAGGCTAGTGGCTCTGATTTTAGTAGCCTGGTTTTGGCAGGGACCTCTTTTATGTTCCAGATAACAAAGTCCAGTATCTTGGATGTTCTCCTGTCCTCATCACTCTGCACTGCATCCTCCACTTGGAAAGCTACAAGGCTGCTGAACTTTTGCATTTTAGTTTCTAGGTATTTGGGTTGAAAATAAATCTGAATGAAGTGAGATGCCTGATGCCTTGAGCAGGGAGAGACGCCTGGTATTTGCCAATCCTGAGGCTGACATTTTGTTTTCCTGCTATTCTTAGGACAAGGTTTCTTCATAGCTGACTTTACATTTTGTTACCCTTCTGTGGATCCTTCTATGAATAAGAAGTTAAAGGAATTTAAAGCAGAGAAGCTGTTAGTAGTAGTTTAAGCTCTGCATGCTTGTTGCTGGAATAAAATGGGTTGTGTGATTCTTCAGCTGCTTTTCTTGGTTCTTAGTCTTTGCTATTGCCACTCTAAGAGGTTAGTGATTCTGTATGATCTCACTTGTTCAAAGTGTTGTGTGAACACTCCCCTTCAGTGAGGTAAGTTAAAGCAAAATTTTTCTCACCCTCCTAATAATATTGAGACTCAGAATAACACGATTACCTGCTTACAGCTTTCAGAGAAATCTGGAAATCTAATCCATAAGCCATTTCCTTCCACAGAATCAGATCACAAAGAGCTTTTTTGTTCACGTCGTGCTGGTTTATGTTTCTTGCCTTTGCGGTTCCCAGGTAGCTGGAAATGCTGGTAATACCTTTCTCCATTAATTTCTCATGGAATCCAACAACAGGCAGGGCTGTCACTGGGTGGTGTCGAGCTATTGCCAAGATTTGCCTCTCAAAGTGTTAGGAACAGATTTTATTTTTTTTAAAGAAACCTTGTGGAACAGTCTGGCTTTTGGGCTGAGTTACTTTTGTCCCATCACTTCTCAAACTCAATTGCAACTCTGAAAAGACTTGCATGTTATGAAGTCCTATTCATTGACCTTTTCCTCAGCTTTTCTATCCTTTGGACCCTCTAGGGATTTTGCTTGCGAAAACTTCTGAGAAATCCTGTTCTGTTCCTTCTGGAATGCATTTTCTGCGTTTATTAAAGACCCTTTTTGCTTTCCTCAGATAGATGAGGTGCAAGGAACTAAACAAATGTAACCAACCTGCCTTCTAACAGTAGTTGCCTATGGTAATAGCTGTAACTTGCTGTATATTTTCAGGTACCTTTGGTTAATTGATTTTCAGGTGTTAGGTACAGCTACATTTCTAGGTAGGTCCGAATACTTTATTTGTATTAAATGCAGATGGAGCCCTCCTTCCCATACGCAATTTAAGCTTTCTGAAAGTAGCTTTGCTGTGATTAGTTGTTCTTGTTTTGTTGCCAACTGCCTCAGGATCCAAAAGTTGAAAAAGTACCACCAGAGCTGGAGGATGAGAGAGATCAGAAACCAGATAATCCTCGGATAATGGCTCCATTGTGCTCAGGGCATGCCAAGGTCTCAGGCATGTGAAGTCATCTGCGTTTCTACAGGGAGTTCTGTATTTCTTGCACTTCTCACAGGGTCTAGAGTGGTTGCAAAGGCAACAGCAATGACCTGGCTGTATTGGAAGAGCTGGAGATAACATGCTGCTGCTCACCCAAGTTACCTTGGTAAAATACCTCAGAGGATATTGGTGTAATTGGGTAACTGTGAACGACAACATAGACTTTTCTTTTAGCGGAGACATATTGACCTGTCCATTCCCACACACGTGCAAGGGCACACACGCAGATACGTGGCAGTGCAGGGTGGGAATAAGTCCTGCTGACACTTGTGACCATGGAATTGTAAGGGCTTTGCTGGTAGAAAAGAGGGCTTATCAAATGTGTGCAGTGTTGTAAAGATTCTGTGCCTTTTTTTGAATGATCTTTCATAACTACATTTTACCTGGGGACCTAGAGTTTGAATTATTAATTGGTGCTGCTCATCTGTGTAGCTGTGTTTAGCTTCATGTGGACAAGCATATTTATTTTTAATATCTTTTCTGCTGTTCTTGTATGAAGGGGTGTGATGGTTGTTTTAACTTGGCAGTTGCTGTGAATATTGACTGATTATTTTTTTTCCCCAAACACTCCCTTGTTACCTATAGGTAGTCTTACCTATTGATGTGCATTTGAATTGTTGGGGAAAATAAGCCTGTAATGCAATTCTACTAAGCCCTTTTTAATTTAGGAGTCAAGGCAGCTTATTTTACTCCATTTTGGAAACATGCTTTTCTATAAGTCACTCAGTCAAAATTTCCCCTAAAGATCTTACAGTGACCTTTAATTTAATCAGTGATGCGGGCAGCATTTTCAACTGTGGACTAATCCGCAGAGGTTTTAGATAATCTTTCAGCAGATTAATGAGGAGATATTTTTTTCTTTCCACCAAGATAAGAAGGAGTTACGATGCTGCATAGTTTTATACTCTATCTTACCATTTACCCTCTCGATAGGATGTAATTCTATGTGTAAGATTTTCATGTTTTGTATTTGTAATAATAAAACATTTTCTGTCGAGTCGTAGAACTTTTGCAGCACCAGCAAATTCTGATTTAGTCTCCCCTCCCTTTTAGAAGAGAACAAACCCAGCACTTGCATATTTATTGCTCAGGATTGCTAACAGACCAGTGCTTTTTTTCACTCCCCTTTGGCTTGTCAGGGTGACTGTGAAGAAGGTGCTTCAGCCAGGTAGTACAGCATTATTGGAAAAGCTGCAACAAAAGTTTGCCTCTTTTTCTGTCTGTGAACATGCTCTGGTTTTAATGTGTTTACTTCTGAGTCCCTTACTGCAGGAATTTCAGATCTAGGTCTGTAAACCTTTGTTTTTCTGGGGCATTTATCTTCTCACTCGTGACTAAATCGGGTCATGTGGTTAGTTTTGGTGCCAGCAACTAGTTACCTGGAAAAATAAGTACTTGAATGTACTTCTTAAAGACAGCAATATATAATATAGGAAATTACTAAATCTTTAAAAATCTGGGCGGAGGGATGTGTGTGGTTGGCTGTGGTATTATTATTATTTTGGTTTGTTCTGTTGTGGGAATTAGGGAACTAGTAAAAGGTCCCTTTGAACTGTTCAACGCCGAGTGTGTTGGGAGGCAAAGATGCTACTTGTTGCTTGCAATTATGAATGATAAAGAAACAGGAACGAAGTACTTCATAGAAGGAGAACACGTGAATGTAGAAATGAAAATATGCGAGAATTTTCATTTGTTCTCTTTGTGCCAACTGGAAATGAGCCTTCTTTAATGAAATTACACCCTGGTGCAGTTTGTATCTACTGCAGAGAGCAGAAGAATACGATATTCAAAGTGTGTGAGCAATCTGAATAAATGAATTTGAGTTGAGTCTACGGTAAGAGCAACTTTTCATTATTACAACAGCTCTTTTCAGAGTGCTTTACTAACCTGTGTAATAGTCAGAGTACTGAGGGGCCTCCCCAGGAGTTTTGCTGTTGGCTGGGGAGCAAACATCAGTAGAGGTTGTGTTGAAATCGAACTCTTCAAGAGCCCCACGTTAAGAACCAGTTTCTGGGCTCGACTCTCAGCTAGCGTTACCGACACTCGCTCCAGGGCTCCCCTGGCTTCTCCTTCCAAATTCAGAGAAGCGGTTCTGCTGCAAAACAAAACCTGACCTGTAGTGCTGATCCGGTGGGAAGGCAGCACCCTCTCTATGGGCACGTCATCAGGCAGAGGTTGAACTGCAGAAGTCCTGCCTGCCTCAGTGGTGACAGGCCTCAGCTCCCAGCCCCGCCGGCTCGGAGGCATCACGCTAACTGCGTGTTGTGCCAGCGAGGTTGCTGTCTCACACTTCAGCAGATTTCCTCCCACCCTGCTCTTAATTGAGTGCTGGTGCGTGTTGCTGTGATGGAATGGAGCCCTTCTTGGGACCGTGCTGTCCTTCTGAAGTCCAGCAGAGCACAGGCACCCTTCTGTGAGCATCGCCTTTGGTTACGGGCCAGAGCGAGGAGGAGCCTGTCCTGCATCTGCCGTTCCTTCGCTTGTAGAAACCTCCTGTTGTTTCTGTGTTTCTATACGTTCTTGATTTTAGAAGAAGAAATGTCACAGTATGTAGCAAAATGAAGTGACTCTTCTCTACCTGCTGTTTACTATTCTTCTGTGAGTTACTACATATTTTGTGACAAGCTTTGATATAACTTCTTTTATTCCTTCTGTTGTGGGAAATGTTCAGTTCAGTACAAATCACTCCAGTCTTAGGAAAAGCGTTAAATAGGAAGAAATTAAATTTTTCTGAGTTTCTGGGCAACATTTAACTACTCACCTTAGTATTTGTCAACATTAATCTGTAGTGCAGGTTTATGAAGTTTTTGATGTATGTGGTGTGTTACAGGAGGAGAATAGGGATTAGTAATATATAACCTTTTATCAGTGAACACAAAGTACTGGGGTAGCCTGCCTTTCTTAGGTCTGTGGGGAAGGTGTTAATAGAGAATAGCTTGCTTAGCTAACATTAACCAATTTTTATTTGATTATTTTTTAAGCATTGTAAAATAGGCTTGTATTAATGGCCTTCTTAGCAGTGCCTGTCTTCAAAATAATTGCAGTGATTTTGAAGTTCCCTTATTTGCCATTGCAATTTTACATGACCTTTCTGTCCCAGGCTGCAGAAAACACCCCCTCTTATTTGTCTCTTTGGGTTTATCGTTTCTATTAAAAGTGCCATCTCATTGACAATACTCCAACATCTTCTTTAGGCTCCTTTATTCAATATCCCTAAGCGTACCGAAACGTTGATTTATTTGACTTGGATTTTTCTTACCTTGAAGGCGTTTGCACGAAAATACAATCTTTTTAAAATGAGGCTCAGGGAAGTGCTGGTGGAGGTTTTTTAGCTGTTCACCAGCTCAGTTGTGATAACTTGTTTGACCTCTGTGAGAGGTACGTGCTGTGGAAGGTGTATGTGTACATATTATAGTACTTGGTGGGTGGCACGATCGCTTTTGGCTGTGATCCTAGGCTTGACATCAGTTCAACGCATTCTTTTAATAGTACTTGATGCTGATATAAAAGTCTTCATTTCTGCTTAGAATTTAAAACATGTTTTATTGGATTTTTGTTCCTCTTCTCCCCTCAACCCCCCATCTCAAATCCAGTTGTCTAAGCTTGGAATGTGAAGCAAAACTTGAAAGTGAGCTTTAAAGTATTACCTCTTGGCTGGGTAACAGGAGCCCTGACACAAAGATTTCACTGGGTGATTGTGTGATGGTAATTACCGGTCCGTTCTATGTAGTTCATTAAAAAGTAACGACTAGTGGATGTAAAAGGAATAATAGTCTTAACCATGGAATACATAAACTTAGAATCTCAGAATCATACTTTTGCCTGTTCTTTTAACTTAGTCCCTGGTTTGCTGCTTTGTGTGTTGGTTGAATCACTTTCTAAGTTGTCAATGCAAAAATAATTGCCTCAATTTGTCTATAACGCTGATGGTATAATTGTGTAACGCAGGCACTTCCATGCACCCTGTATTTCCTCAGTGCTGGGAAGTAGGTGGTTTCCGAGGCTGAGCAGAAGAAGGAATGGGGGGTGGCATGTGTGTCCTCTGCAGGGACAAGGAGGAGGGTTAGCTGGTTCTGGGGAGGGCTGTTTACGCTGTTGGGGGGAGACGGATTGCTGGGGTGCGTGGATGTTTCTAGAAACGCTCCTGATTAGTTCTTCCTGGTGTAGGTAAGAGCACATGTCACTGTAGTGGCACTTAGAAAAGGTGTCGTGGCCTAACCTGACCCATTGCTGCCCAACACCTGGTCTCTCCCTGGGTGTCCCTGTTCATCAGCTGGTGCATCACAGCGTGGTGCAGACGTGTCCTCACCTGGGAAAGACGCGTCCTCGCTTCCCACACAGTGCCACCTTGCCACTCGGTAGGAAAGGAGGCTTATTTTCCTTTCCCAGGCATCCTGCAGTGTTTGCCTGGCTTGCTCTTCCCTGTTGTTGTTGTAGCGCTTGAAAAGCAATGCCTGTAGGTGAGGATTATACACTGCTCTATTGTGGGCGATGAGGGTGCAGCGCCTTAACAGAAGAAGGGGAAGTGCCAGAGTTAGTTGGCAGTTCTCTCGTTCCCTCCTGCAAAAGCATCCAAAGTTCAAACCTTTGGGGGAAAGGAGTTATTTTCCTACTAGCCTCCTTCCCTTCCAGGTTCCCTTGAACCATTTGAAGCCCGAAGATCTAAGATTCTGGATCAGGCCTGCCGGCCACATAAACAGGGCTCCAGAATCAACAGCACAAAAACCTAAAGAGGCGTGTAGGGATAGATGGGGACAGTGTGGCTTTCAAAAGAAAGATCAGTAACAAACATGATTCTGCAGGTGTTGATGTAATCTGCAAAGAGTTGGTTTGCAATTGTGCTCCTTCAAACGGGGAGGCCGGGAACGTCGGGTCCTCAAACCGATGGGAGATGAGATGAGGAGCAGGAAAACGGGAAGCAACGAGTGAGGAAAACATAGCTGGAAAGCTGTAAGAAGTGGATCTGTTAGAATGATGAAAGGGTTAAAAACATGTGGTTCAAGAACCTGATGAAGTACCTTTGTGGAGCAAATGGGAGGTGCAGTGGAAGAGCTGTCAGTAGTGGTAGCAGCAGAAGTCAGGGATGTTACTGTTGTATTCACTGTGGAAAAGCTTCTCAACATCTGTTTTGCAAAAGAGCCCAAATGCTTCACGATAAAAAAGTGTCATCATGCTGAGGAATGGATTGTAAACACGGGCCTGCCTGGAGCGGGGGAAAATGTCCCCTATCTGGTGTTTGTGCAGCAGAAATTACTCACAATGGGATATCTGGTGTGTTGAGAGGGGTTAGAGCTGTTAAAAGCTTGGAATAATGTAGAGAGAGCGGTGCTATTGTAACCAGAATTGATATCCAGAATGCCTGTAATGGAATATCTGCTGTTGGCCTAAGCTCATGTGCTCTCTAAAGTCAATAACATTGCACTGTTTCTCCTGTGTTGTACACTGGGGTTTTTAATGTAATAACTGTTTGAAAATTTGGTACAAGACAGAGCGTTGAAGAGCTGTGCTCGGGAAAAGCATGAAAAACCTGTCTGTAACAAAACTGGCCTGTTAACAGGGTTGATTGTAGAAAGTTCCAGCAAGATCAAAGAAGGCTAAAAATGATTATTTGCCCAAAGAGAAATGGCTGTTTCTGGAAACCAGTCCCCTCAACCGAGATATCGCTTGGGCCAGATGTCGAGGGCCTCGGATGCTGCAGAGTTATCTCGTAGGTGATGGGCTGAGGATGCCCAAGGGTGAGCAGCTGGACTAGGTCAGTGTTCTGCTGCTGCCCTGCTGATAGTGCTGATCTAAGAACGTGCTTTGATGAGATGTAATTCATGGTACAGTAGCATGTTTAGGGGTAGGCAAATACTGGCTAATGAAGAATTTCCTTCCTTTCTGTGTCAATGTGAAAAGTCCTGCGTGTTCAGTGAGCAGTAAAATCTTTTATCGGTACATTTGATGTGTGCAAGTAAACTTTGTCTGTTTCAGGTAATTAGCACTGCATTAGCACAACATGGCAACTGGTGTTTAAACACAAGGTAATTAACTGTACAGTGTAAACACAGTGTGCTGCAGAGCTAACCAAACCCGTGAATTTCCAGCTGATCAAAGGTAACGCACTAGAAATGTTCTTTGGGGGTGAGGGGAATAGTTAATCTTCTTCTGCAGTGTTGGCAAATTATTGATACACAGGTGGTGTCCAACAGGGAGAAGGGAGTCAGATGGTTCAGGCTGATGCTGACAGCACTGTGTGCGAGTACAGCTCTTGGGTGTGGGGGTTTTGTTGGTTTGGGGTTATTTTTTTTCCTTCCTTGGTGTATAGTGTTGTGATAGCTCAATGTCCTGGGAGATGTGTGGGATTTTTATACTTTCAAATTTTGGTTTGCTTCTCTTGCAATTTCATGACTGGCACGAAATGGGAGAGGTGTGAGGTAGCTGATGGTCCAGCACTAGGGAGGTAGAATTAGGGTTCTCTGGTACTCTGTCTGGTAGTAGTTCTTTCCCCTCCTCAAAATAAATTTGGGTGCATTTATCTAAAAAAACCCTAAAAAAAAAAAGAGAAATTTGCAGTTTGAAGTATGTGAAGTGGAACTGTGTCCCTGGGGAGCATGGGTTCTGTGTGCTGGTGAAATGAAAGACCAGGTTTCTTACCAAGTGTAACACTCACCAAGTTGTACATACTGATGACTGATAAATGTGTGTCTACACTTTGGAATATCTGAGAGTTCTTACTACTGGGGTAAAATAACTAGTTGACCCCCGGATGTGGCAGGAAGGTTAACAATCTGCTGAGTCCTAAGTGGACTGGAGGTACACCTCCATCTCTGAAAGTGGGCTCTCCATTTAGTATTCCTTCTTTGATATGTCAGATAGATTTGGGAGGGGCACAGAAGAAAACAGTTCTGTGATAAAAGCTGAAGTCAAAACCTGATTTTGAGGCAGAATTCGGTCTCTTAAGCAGTTTGTCAGAAAAATGGTTAAGTGTCAAGTGAAAGCATGCCTGGGGTTGAAAGCTGCTTTTGGTTCTTTGAACCCAAGCTGGCTTCCTGATGTATGCAGCAGAACTGGGACTGAAAACTGAAATTAAAACTTCTTTGCATGAAGCAGGGTAGAGTCCACCTCCTTCTGTATGACCTGTTTGGGCAGGATGCAAATGCTAGAAGAAGCAAGGAATAAACTAGTTGACAATTTAGGAGCCATAAAATGGACAACTATAGTGAGTAGGAGTTGTGGACAGATACTCACTTCAGTTCCAACATTACTGGATAAGCTGGGTGGCAAAGATCTGCTATTTAAAAAAGTTTAGCCCAGTTCACTTTACTGACAGGTTAAAAAATGTTTACATGCACAGCCCCATTAGCGAGTTTTTAAGGGCTACAGCCTTTAGCAGGAAGATGGTGATGACCAGTGGCACCAGCTTGGTGGATAATAGCATCTGATATCACAGCTGTGAAGGGCACATTTCTTCACCACCACATAATCATTCTTCTGACTGGCTCTTTAAACATCAGCAAAGGCCTCTCATTAATTCAGCTTGACAGTTTGATTACATCATTTTAACAGCTTCTGAAAAATAAATCAGTTACTGAAGTGGTAAACTCGCTGCCTTGACAATGAAGGTAAAGCGCTGCCTCACAGCCAGAAAGACAGACCTAACCTTGTAATTCCTGATCCATCTTTGTGTCATGGTTTTAATGTGTGGTGGTTTCTCTCCGTGATCCATATCTCCAAAGATGTCCTTAGTTCACTTTCATGGGTCAATAAAATGCATGGAATAAAGTGCATAAGAATTGATGTAAAAGGCAGGTGTGATGGTGTGTCTGTCAGCAGCCCATAGGCACGGATCTGACCAGGGATCAGGATTTCCAAAAAGTGCTGTTGCTGTATCAGTGAGCAGAAGTTGCCTCTACTGAAGTGTCCTTACACATTCTTACAGCAAAGCTGCCAGCAGTGACAAATTATTTGGGTATGTGTTGTCTGAGGTAGATCTCAAACACGCTGTATCTGCAGAAGTATGATGCCTGTCTTTTTGACAACAGGTAGTTTGCATTATTGAAATGATTGACTTCATCTTCCTGTAGTGGGATTCTGCTAAAATACATCTGTAAAGGGTGTTGTGTCCTGGAATGCCTGGAAAGGCGGGTAACCCTTAAAATTCAGTTCTGTCCAATTATGTTTTGTTTTACCTGCAATTATTGGAGTATCGTCTATCCCGATCATTCGTCCATCCATGGCTTGCAAAACATGGAAAGACAAAGACTACATAGAATCATTTGGATTGGAAAAGACCCTTGAGAGTCCAACCATAAAACCAGTGGTTACGTGCATGATAAAATACAATTTATATCTCTGCTTCCAGTTCAAACAGGAATACAACAGAGGAGTCCCACGCAGGAATGCATTTGCCTATTTCTGACCTTGCTTTGAGTTTCAAATGTACTTTATTTAAAAGAAATAGAAAGCATTAATTAGTGTATGTAGAAGGAACTGAGAGTTAGGAGTGAGGAATTCCAGTGTGCTGAGGCAGGATGGGGCTTCTGGAACTCAGAAGTGCATCTAGTGGGGAAAAGAGGAAGGTGGTGCATCAGAGGTGAGCTCTCATTTCCGAACACTTGAAGGTAATTTTAACAGCACAGCACTTCTTAATGCTGCCATTTTGGGCTTTGTAGAAATATGTTAACTAGCAAACAGTAACCTAGATGTGTAATTTTGAGCATAAGTATCTTCTGCTTGTTGTTACTTTCCCGTGTGGGTGACTTTTTGCTTCCTAAAATTGTCAGGTTCTTCCTTCAAGATCATCTGAGAGGACATGGTACCGCTCTCCATGCCGATCCACGATTGCCAACTGTCCTAGGCTTGTTTTTCTCCTTGCCTGTCTTTGAGTCTGTTCTTGCATTTAATGATACTAAAAATGAGGTGGTTAAGCAGATGTGAAGGGGGTGTTAACTTAAAATATAGATATGTTTTATGAAGTGAAATAAATCTACAGTCAATTTCGTTAGTAAAGGTCCATAATTTGAGTAGACATCTTTAAATCCAGTGGGATGAGGAGTGTCCAGAGTGTTTTAATTTCCAGCTGTCCTGTTGTGTATTACCAGTCTCTTGTGTTTGGCTTTATGCTTGAAAATAAGGGTGTTGGAAGGAGGAAAGAATGCATTTAACATAGTATTACATTTTCTTCACAGACTGACACATCTCTGGGACCTGCAATGACAAGTCAGAACAGTAGCCATGCAGAGAAAACCGGTGAAATGTCCTCAAAGCAGTCAGCACCAAAAGTGCAGGTCCAACGATCTGTCTCCCGAGAAACCATCACTATTCATTTCTCTGCATTTGGGAAGGAGGAAGAAGAGGAGGAAGAGGAGTTTAAGGAATTTCTTGATGAGGAACTAGATGACCAAAGCATTGTAACAGCACTTGAAGCCAAGGAAGACCTCTGCTTTGAGCATACCGGCCATGATTTTTCTGGTCCAGCTACCTCGCTTAACATGGCCAACTCTGCATCACTGCTGTCCTCATCACCTGCAGCTCTGCCAACTGCAGAGACTGTAAAGCTGTTGGATTCTCCTTCCACCTCCCAAGTATTGAGTGGAGTGCCACCAATCCTGTCTCCATTGTCACACTCATGCCATACAGTTAGCTTATCAGGTGCACCACCACCCGTGGAACAGAAATCCAGCCTGTCACCTTCCCCATCCTCATCCCCTTCCAGGTCAGCTTCTAGTTCAAAGCCTTTTAAGGGTTTAGTCAAGTCCCTTTCAACAGATGTGGAACCAAAAGAACCCACCCCACCGATGCGACATAGACAGTTAATGAAAACCTTAGTGAAATCTCTGTCTACAGACACTTCCAAACAAGAACCTGAAGCTGTGTCTTACAGACCACCTGACTCGAAACTGAACCTGCATCTGTTCAAACAGTTCACTCAGCCTCGAGCTACAGGTGGTGATTCTAAAACTGCCCCCTCATCTCCATTAACATCTCCCTCTGACACTCGTTCCTTTTTTAAAGTACCTGAAATGGAAGCTAAAATTGAAGATACTAAAAGACGCCTTTCTGAAGTAATCTATGAGCCTTTTCAGCTGCTCAGTAAAATAATGGGTGATGAAAGTAGTAGCCACAGGCCCAAAGCCTTATCTTCAAGTGCTTCAGAACTCTCAAACCTTTCCAGTTTGAATGGCCATTTGGAAAGCAATAACAACTACAGCATTAAGGAGGAAGAATGTGACTCTGAAGGGGACTTTGGTGGAAGTGACTCTAACCTGAGTAGGAGCGATCAGTCGAAGGTGGCTGAGGAACACGCAAAAGAGGCGGAGACCAAAAGCTCTCAGTCTGCAAGCACAAAGGACCTGAGTTCAAAAACTTCACTCGTACTTGAAAAATGTTCGTTGTCTGCACTAGCAAGCAGAGAGGATGAGGAGTTCTGTGAACTGTATTCTGAAGACTTTTCCTTGCTGGATGATGAAGACAAAACTGATAAACCTACCGAAACTTTGCTGGATCCCGAGGTGGCTGAGGAAAATGGTACTATGCTCAGTAGTGAAGATGAAAATACTCTGTATGTGCAACAGCCTGAAATACCAGTGAAAACTTTATACTTCTTAACACTGTTAGTCTATGCTTACTTAATTACCCCTCTCCCCGGCTACTTAAGTGGACTCTTATTTGGAATGGCCCTTGGCTTTATGATAGCTGTCTGTGTGATTTGGCTTCTTACTCCACGTACTCGTGAATATCTCAAATGGCATAAAAGTATGAAAAAGCAATGGAATACAGGAGCTCTAGACATCAAAGAACCTGAAATACTGAAGGTGAGGTCACGGTGTTCTGTGTGTGTGTGTCTGTGTGTGTTATTTTGGGTAGAAGTGGCAAACTAGATTTACTGTGAAAGCATCAACAAGCTGCATTATCCCCATTTGTAAACAGAATATTTTTTTAGGGTCAGGTGGCTTTGACAGGGGCACAAATGGTTTAGAATCCAAGAATATGTAGGACTTCAGTGTCCTTATGGATTAGTAGAAAACCAGAATTGCTTCAAAAGTAAAAGGGCAAGTGGTTTTGCTGATGGATTTGAAATGATCCAGCTGAACTACTGAGAGCAAGGAGTGTCAGAGTTGAGCGTGTAAAATAACATTTGTGCTTGAAGCTGTGCTTCATGAGATGCATTTTGTTTCTGGGGTATTTTGCTGTTGAGGCAGTAATTTGTCTGTCTTGTCTCTTCAGTCAAAGCAGATTCATAAGCAGTGTGTTCTAGTTAAAGCACAGAGAGATGGAGAGCATATGGATTCCCACTCAAACACAAACTCATTAGAATGGGAAAAGGGATGAGTGATGAAAGGGATGTACTCATGGGTTATGGTGTCTGCGGTTCTGTGTGCTGGTAGCTTGAATGTTGTACTCTATACTATGAGTTACAGTTCAGTAAAATGTGTGTCTGAGAGCTGTGTTTTATATCAAGCTCTTAGAAAATTTATATCAAGCTCTTCCTCCTCTTTGCCCTTCCCCACCTCCACTCTTGGTTCACAACTGCAGATGGCTGTCACTGGCGTGTTGCTCTCTGTCCAGCTGTGATCAAAGCACTCAGTTACTTTAGTGGCATTGTGCTGCTGCTCTGTCCCTGTTTTGCCTCTCCTGATCTCCATTGCTGATGAATTAAAAGAATATTTCCTCAATTGCCGAATTCAGAACAATAAAGTGTCTACTAGTTTCTGATCTGCCACAGAAGTATTTCAAAATGATAGTGGTACAACCTTTCCTGATATCTTTTGCTTATCAGAGTATTTGAGTGCTTTCTTGTATTTGTGTAAATATTAAATCCATCCTGAGCTTTCTGAAGGTGCATCTCTAGCTGTGTAACAACACAAAGGTTGCATGAATTTAAGTGAAGATGGTATTGGTTATATGCTGTGGCATCTGTGGTGTGTTGATTGCTGACCCCATGTATCTGTAGGTAACTCAAAAGTTAGAAAAACGGGATATAAAAGCCAACTTGTGCTGAACACAGGCAGCAATTGCACGCCCAGCCCTGGTGCTACCTTGGTTTTCCCTTCATGAATGGTGTGAGTTGTGGTCTTTACTTGCTGCTGTGAATGCAGACGAACACTCCTGTTGATTTACCCCCAGTTTAGAAGTACAAATCTGGACAACCTTTCAGTTCTGTCCCGAATCACTTAACTGGGAGCTGAGACCCTGCGGATGAATTTGCCTCCATACCTAAAGCTGGTAAAGATCCTGATGTTTGCTGTTGGCTGGTGTTAAGGTGGCTCCTTGATGTTAGCTGTTGTTTAGGAGCCTTTTAACTACATTTTAATGCTTTTATCCAGGTTTTACGAGACTGGCTGTAGGCAAGAAATGAACTGTGCAGTCTGTATGAATGTAGATGAATGTTTTGTATGACTTGCTAAGTATTTCTTGAGCGCTCATTAACACACAAAGTAATTGTCCTTAATATGGAAAACCTTGTATGAGGGCTTTGTAATCCTTCCAGAGTTTAAAAACCAGTTCAGTGCCCATACGGTAGTGGTACCATTTAGCAGATTGTAAATTGTTATTCCCACCTCATACAACAATTTTCTCTTTGCCTCTGTCAAATTAATTGCTGGACAGTTTAAATCCTCAGAAAAATGAGACCTTAATCTGTTACAAAATTCAAATGAGTGTAGGAAAATCAAACTGGATGCTTTTGCATACAGATGCTCTCTTCAGCACTTGTTGGTCTTTATTCCAGCCTGAACTGCTTTCATGTCATTACGATAAATACTGTGGGTAAGACCTCTTTATGGAACTCTAGGAGTTGGGGTGCTTCCAAACTGCTGTCAGGCTATTTTTGTACAAGTGCATGTGCGTTCCCCTCCGTGGGAATATTGTTTGAGAAGTTCATATTTCCCTGGATTGAACAATTTGTAGCAAATTTCCCTATACCTGAACATTAATATAATTTCCCCCACAACTGTCCATTTGTAATGGGAAGGAATTTTGTGCTGGTCAGTGTGTGCTTCGGTAGATTTGAATCAAACTACTTTTTTTTCAATTTCTGTTATTTTTGCTCTTTTTGTATTCCACTCAAGTCTCTGGTATTGGAGGGAGAACAGCCTCTCACTCCCCAACCAGAAAATGCACACAACCCCCCTGCACCTTCTGTGTGTGTATTCTTGTTCTCTCACTCCCTTGGTCTTCAGTTCCCTACTTTCCTTTCCCTTTTTTTTCCCCTCTGCCCACAGGTGGTTGTTTTTATTTCTTCTCTGCATTTAGGTTTTTCTGACAACCTTACTGACCTTCTCAAGTCTGTGTTCCCTGGTGGTGTGCTGGCTGATAGGAAATGGTTTAAGTAACAACTAAAATGGAAATGATAAATTTACCTTTTCCATTAGAGTTTTTATGAGAAGACCGTCTGGGCAGTGCCTGCTGGAGAAACAAAGCTTTTTGAGCCACAGCTGCACCGAAAGAGGAGGCTTTCTACCAGCATGCTATTCCTGAGGATTGCTCAGGGGATTTCATGTCTGATAGTGGCCTCTGGCAGGCAAATGTGTTTTCCAGTTAAGGTGCTGGTTATTTCTGCCCACCTTAGACCTTTTTTGTGTCTTTAAATTACCTGTCGATATAATCTCAAAAGATTCTGTTACATTTTCTCCCCATTTAACAAACAAAATACTATTGAGAGGGATATTAATACAATCAGTATGATTTGAGCATCAGCAGTCTTTCAAGAATTTTGGTGCTGGAGCATTTGATGATATCATTTAATGGTAACTGACGTTAATCAATCTGTTAATATCACTAAGGAACTCTGGCTGCAGTTTAATCCAGATTTGGGCTTGTATTGTGAAGTTGACTTGCTGATTGTTTTATTTATGTATTTTAAAATATAATAGAAGGAATTGTTTTCGTTTGTCTTTACTTGCAGATCTGGTCTGTGTCCCCCTAGCCCTCTGGGCCCTTTGTAAGGATCTTTTTGCAGTTCCCCCCCAGCATCCCCTCTCAGGTTAAGGTATAAAACACCCGAGATCATAAACTAAGTAACATTAAAATGTTGATGCTTTATGGGGCCTGGCTCTGCAGTCCTTATTTGCATGAATCATTCTGCTGAACTGCAGTTGGAACAAAAAATTTGCAGCCCAGAGTTGTGAAAGAGGAAAAGTAAAGCGGGGTGGGACTCTTAAAGCCGTTTTGTGCCAGTGCCCGTGTCCCCAGGGCTGGTTCAGCTGGCATTGCTGCGGTGGCAGAGGTGACACCCTGCACTCCCAGAGCCAGGAGCTTGGTCTCTGCTGGGGAGCAAACAGGCTCCTCTTCGCTCAAAACCCCAGTTAGTGCATGTGTGGGGTTTTGAATAGCAACTGGGGCCTCATGCTGCCCCGATACTCTATGCCAATAGGTTTTTCAGGTCAGTTACTGGGCTGTGGCGAGGGACTTTCTCCTAATTTCAGCTGTGAATTCAGAGGGACTGCTGACCTTTAGCTGTGGAGATCACAGGATCAGTGTAAATGGCAAGCAGCTGCAGAGTAGCATATGACTATGGTCATTGTCCTCCCTGAATTACTAAATTTCTTATTTTAACAACTTTGCTAGAGAAAAAAAAAGAAAAGACCCCTCATACAGTCACTCCTCTCCTACACAAGGAAATCCATTGTTATTTCAGTAGTTTGGGAAAATGAATCTGTTGCTAGCACGTTATGGTAACATAACTTCTCTGTTTAGATGTGTTGCACAACGGTTTCCGTGGGCTGTGAGTCTTTTGTTCCAATTTGGGGGTTTTTGTGAAGAGAGGGGCGGAGGTATTTCTGCTAAAACTGTTCTTGAAATGCAGGAACTTCAGGATGAATTTGGGGTTCTTTTGGATAACCTGCTCAAAAATGGCTTTTTAGCTGGATGAAACAATTTACAAAAATGAACATCACTGAAGCGAGCAGAAAGATGATGTCATTTCCCCCTTTAACAATGATAAATGTATATATATAGAGAGAGGGGGGTGAAATTCCTGCCCCTGACACACAGTTTCCAGATTCACTAATAGGGAAGAGTCACCATTTGGAGAAGTATTACCATTTCACTCTCAGCTGTGCAATGTTTCCCTGGGAAACTGAGTGCCAAAAGTCCTTAGGAAACTTTAAAAATTCATGTACAAGGAGGGTTTGTAGTCGTGTGGTGTGTGGTATTGCTTTCATCCTGACTGTTGGCTAGGTACTGTCTGAAAATAAACCCCTAAATATTTGGATTTAGAATTGTGCATCTTTTGGATTTGGGGCTACGTCCCCAAGAGATGAATCAACCAATCTCTTCCTTGTATCGAAATCCCAATGTAGTCTGCTATTTTGGGTGGTAAAACGTGTTATTTCTCTTCTGTGGGTTCTAGATTTTGAATATTCATTTCCTTGGGCAGCTAGAAACCGTTACAGGTTCTGGACAGGCTCTTCAGTCGCTGATAACCTGACGGGTGTGCTGTGAGAAGCAGCGTCACCACTTTTTCTTGGGCTTGTTCCGTAGAGAACGGTGCATTCAGATTATACAGCCAATCCCTCTGAAGTGGGAATCCTGGGCACATGGTAGGGATCAGAAAGGCAGGTGGGACTTCCCAAAGCTCTGGAATGCTGAAGGAGAAGCAGGGCTATAGAAACCGAGGAAGCAGAGATTCTGTTTTGGGCTTCTTTGCCCTTGAAGTTCAGTGTGTCTTGCTGCTGCTGGGAAGAAGGAGCCGATCTTCAAAAGGGCATCTCCTGCTGGTTTGTTGTGTGGGTTAAGGAAACCTTCTGACAGAAAGGCCGTTACTGGCACCCTCGTAGAAGAAATGGGTAGAAGAGGTGCTGGTCTTGTGGATGACATCCGAGATGGATTCCGACCCCTGCACTACCAGAGGTTCTCCGGACTTGGTTAAGTCCGTTCATGTAGGCTGGGCCTCGTGCCTTTTTACCACAGATGTGGCTATGGCATCTCAGTGTATGCTGGGGAAATTCAACTAAGCATGACTGTGAGGGTGTTGGGTAACAGTCATACAGCTGCTGAGGAGGTGTAGCAAAGCTCACACATCTGCTGTGTGTGTCCCGATGTGTTCATGTCCTCTCAGCTCTCAGCTTTTCATCTCTGAAGCTGTGTTCATAGTTTTTTACTTCTCCCTGGGGTTCACAGCAGTCCAGAGAATGATGTGTAAATCACACCTTGCTTTTGTTGCTACACGTCCTTTGTTCAGCTCAAGTGCTGGTGTCAGAAAACTCCAGCTGGTTCCATCTCGAGCGGGGAAGTTAAGGAAACTTCAGATGTGCTCTCACCTTCCTTCTTGGGTACCACACATACCTGGAGGTTTCCAGCCTTCCTCCTGAAAATAACATCATTGCTTATTAGAGCTCTAAAAAGGGCACCTGTGGTTATGCTTCATATAAAGATCCATTTTCCATGTATCCCTTTCTCTCAGCTTGTGTGGCCTTTGGCTGAACAACCCTGCAGGAGAAGGCAATGAACTTTCGAGCCAGCAAATTTTTATCTGTATGTTTGCCCGGCTGCAGGCTCCAGGCTTCGATGTCTGAGCTCAAAATAGCTCGGATCTGATCTGGGGGGGCAGGTGGGAGTCTCTCCAGAGAGCTGTGGGCCGTATGGATATTCCAGCTCTGCACTCAGTGGATGGCTCTCGGTGGCTTTAGGCAACACACGTGGTGTCCTTGTGCCAGCTGGACTTCCTGGCTGAAAATTAATTGCTGTCTGCTCAAAGATGTCTTGGTTTAATAATTTCTAGGAAGCAAATGGGATGTGCTTAAACATACATCAACCCTGCTGTGCAGAACCTTGATGGTTGCACATGGTATTTGTGTATAACCCAGGGTAAACAGCAAAACCCAAACACAGAGCTTCTGCGGAGACCATGTGTAGGTACAGGTATTTCTGGTAATAAAAGGTAGTCTGTTTTGGAGCTGAGCAAAGATGAATGACTTGATCATTCCTGAACATAGAAGAAATGCTAACTTATGTGGGTTTTTCAGGGTTTATAGTGAAAATGGAGCTAGATGTTGGACTAAGCAAAACATAGATACCGCTGTTACTATGGCACCTAAGAACGTGTATGATGTCTACTTTCAGGAATCATATGGCAATGAAGTAAATGAGCATTAAAGTAATTTTTGCATTTCTGTGTGTGGGTGGAAACTTCTTTAATAAGCTAAAATGTCGCAGTAATTGCTGGGATGTTTGCATGAGGTAGTTACAACTTAATAGTTTTGAAGAATACTCCGGGTGCTCCTTCAGCTCTCCCTGCTTCCCACCAGCAGATGCTCTCCCCCCTACTGTACTCACCTGGGCATTTATAAAGATGCCATTTTACTTTATGATTTAGGGTACATCTGCTTAAGTCTCTCTACTTCGATTTCTTTTGACATTAATGGATATTGAGTATGCCAAATTAAGGTTTTGATGTGCAGGTAGAAGTAATTACCAAAGTATGTTGCAGAACAGGTTAAGAGGAGGAAAACTTGTCCTCCTTGAATGAGTGTTCTGGCTTGTCTTCTGCCCCATTTGTCATCCTTTGTTTTCTGTAAGCAGATGTTAGAGGAGTAGCATCACTCCCATGGCTGGAGTCAGCACTTACGGGCTTGTTCCAGCAGGGCTGGTTGGTTTGTTTTCTGATTCTTTCACTGCCCAGAAACAAATGGAATTTAATCCCCAGGTGCAGGACTCCTGTGTTGTAACTGGGCAGTTACACAACATGTTGATGTTAAGGGATGATGGTGTGTTAAAACAAACTCCATGGTGGTCTTCCACTCAGTCCTTAATTGTTAGTGATTAAATCCGTAGAGAACGGTGCATTCAGACAGACTGTTTGCTCCGCCTTGACTGTTGGGGATTACCATGTGGGTGATTGCAGTGCCAGAGGGGTGCCCTTGCTGGCTGCCTTTTGCCTCTTCCCAGCGATCCCACATCTGCAGATTGCACAGCATTTCATGGAGGTGATGTGGAAGAGCACTATGTACACAAAATTATTTACTCAGGAAAGGAAATAATGATGTGCTTGGGGTACAGTCCTCGTGCTCTCTGTTTGGTGCTCTCCCCTTTAGGGCATTTATGGCTTTGCTGTGTTTGTACACTAAGTGACATAACTTTGGCAAAAGCTTGGGTAGTTATTTAAAACTTTGATGTACATGCTGTACTTGTTTTTTTTTTCAGCAGCTTAAAAGCCTGTTAACAAGTGTTTTCTTCTCTAGGGATGGATGAATGAAATTTATAATTATGATCCAGAAACGTACCATGCTACACTGACTCACTCTGTCTATGTGCGACTGGAAGGAAGCACCTTAAGACTTTCAAAACCCAATAAAAACATTTCTAGAAGGGCTGTGTACAATGAGCCAAAGCCTGAAGTCACGTATGTCAGCCAGAAAATTTATGAACTTACAGAGAGCAAGGTGAGTGTGCCTTATGTATGTCTGATTTTAACAGAAAATGCTTTGAAATCTTTCTCACTCCTCTAGTTTCATGTTCTCTCATTATGTAAACAAGGTTGTTGTCGTGACTAACTTGTGAAAGATTGTGCTGGGGAGGAAGGTTTAGCAGGATTTAACAAAAATTACTTAGTTACACAGTAAAGGAAAAGCAGGATTTTCTTCTTTCTCTTGGTTCAAAGCAGAAGTTCATATACGGGAGTTTAGAGAATTGTTCCCTGTACATTCGATTACTGCCTGACTGTTCTGAAGCTTACACCAAAACACATCATCTGTGGAGGTTGCCTCTCTCCAAAGGCAGTTCAGAAACATTTGCATTTCACTTGAAGCAGGAGCCTTCATTGTATGTGGATGTAAAAGAGGAGAGAGAGGTGGCTGGAATGGACACAACTTGCTGTTGGTACCTGCTGTCTGGGGAAGGAGACTGGGATTTTTGGAATGGGAAGAGTGCATCAAGGAGAATGCTTGGGAGAATTTCCTATGTGTTATTTGCCTCCCTCAAACCTTTGAAGAGTTGCAATGTGAAGTTGAACCTGTAGGCATTGTGTTAAGTAATACATCAATATCCCATTATTAAAAGAATGGATTTTTTTTATGTGCTGCCTCAATGGAAGGCCTTGGCAGTACAAATGTAGGAGGAAACTATGCCTCAGGTGACGGTGGGAGTTAGAGTTGGACTAAGGTGACAGGGAGGAAAACCTCCCTTTGTTTCCCTGATTCAGTGTGCCAACAGAGCTGCTGTCAGCTCTGCTTTCCGCTAAAGGAAGATGGTGAAGATAAAGCGAAAACTTAGATTCCAGCCTATTGCAGATTTGTTTTCCCACAATGAAGACAAGCAAAGCTGTCGCACGCTGCAAGAGCACTTTGACTGATGTTTGTTCTCCATGCTATCCTAGAAAAATTTCCAGTACTTCTTTCCCCCTTCTCTCCCTGGATACAGGGTATCCAGCAAAAGTGCTGCATACCCTGTATATAAAAAGCAAATTATGGCTATTCTCCAAAGTATTTTTGGAGAAGGCAGGTAAGTTCAGCCCCTCTGATTAGAGTTTTTAACTCTTACTGCTCTTCTCATCACTTGCATTGTCTCAGTTCTCCCTGAAGATACTGAATTTAGAATCTAATTTATAAGTAAAGAAATAAAATCACTTGTATTCCTTGTTTCCTGCGTACTCAGGGTGACTGTTTCCACCTTCAAACACTCAATTTCATGAGATGGGCCTGAGAAGCTAAGTGTTAAAACTCAGCTTAGGTTCTCATGACGTAAGCCATGGTCACAGAAATAAGGCTCTTGTTTTTTTCTATTTTTACTGTATAACTATGAGAATAAGATCTTTTAATTAAAAATTGAGGTTTTCCACATGATTATAGAAGTTTGAGCTACCTGAATGGTCCTTGGTTTAATTCCAAGGCTCACCAAGAGACCTGGTGACAGCAGTGGATTGGACATCAGCCAGCTGTAAGTTAAGAGTCAGTTAAATCCAGCAGATCCAATGTAGGATCTGTATCTCTAGTGGTTCTATGTTCTTTATGTGACTACAGAAACAGAAGATACAATGGACAGATAAGTTAATTTAACCCTTTGGTTTATTCGTCAGATTTCCCTGGTTCCTAAAAGTCTGGCACGGAAACGGATTTGGAACAAGAAGTACCCTATTTGCATTGAACTTGCTAAGCAAGATGACTTCATGGCTAAGGCCCAGGCTGATAAAGAGAATGCAGAGGAAAAGTTGTCTGCTGAAAAAGTGGACTCAAACAATGAAGAATCCAAGAAACCTCAGGATGGAGCAAAGTACTCTAGCCAAAAGGATCATGTGCTTTATCTCTTTGGAAGGACAGGCAGGGAGAAGGAAGAATGGTTCAGACGGTTCCTTCTTGCATCCAAGCTGAAGTCTGAAGCAAAGAAGCCATCCAGTTTATCTGCGAGCAAGCCAGGTATTCAAATTGTGTATTCTAGTAAAATAATAATAAAAGAAATAAACCAACATTAGGTTTTCCCAGCAGTGGTTGTAGCAACTGTGGAGCCATAGGGATCTTCACAGACTAAAAGTACTGAAAACACTCTACTGCTCCTTATCTCGGCCTCTCATTCCCACCTGCCCACCCTGCCTTTTCCTCTCTTGCTGTGTACTTGGCAGGCCCTCAACTATTCTTACTATTTGTAGACTGTTTTATCTGAATATGCTGTTTTTCAGTGTCTGCAACAACTCCTGTAATTTTTGTTGGGACTAATTGTTCAATCCTTTTTTTCCCCTGTCTGTACTGGTGGAGCTGATGACAATGTTTGCAGTGTTAGACTGAGTCCTCTTTTACCCATTCTTTTCCCTTCCCTTCCCTTCCCTTCCCTTCCCTTCCCTTCCCAAAAGAGCTTTCTTATGGGTTAATGTCACAAGCAAACACATTTTTGTGCTTATATATATATTATATATATCTGAACCAACAAACATATTATTCTGCAGTATTGATCAAATGTTTGAAATATTAATTTAAAACCACCCTCTGATATAATTTTAAATCTGAATGACTCATGCTTTTCTGTCTTTATTCTCTGAGAAGATTTTTAAAAATTGGTTAACATCATTATTTCTGGCACATAACTTCTTGAAATGCATATGCAAAATTAATAACTAATTAAATTCTAATAGTTATATGCTTTTGACAGTCTTTTTAATTGTAGCAGCCTATAATTAATTAAAAAAAAAAAAGCCAATAGGTGCA